>JBBPJJ010000212.1:0-28808 GCA_038088635.1 Veloboletus limbatus
CTTGAATGTAAAGTGCAACTATAGTCTTACAGAATTATCTGGGCCTTTTGTAAGGAAATACCCATGGGTATCAATATGTTCAGCACTCATACCCACACCCATACCCACACCCACACCCATACCCACCAATACCCATACCCACGACCCATGTGGGTTACCCATACCCACGCTATGCCCTACAAGTACCCATTGGTTTTTAATCACCTCACAGTATGAGGAATGATCAATGACTTTATAGACCTTTCGGTCATTGAGCATCTATAGCTCAGTCTTGCAAGCCTTACACTAGAGAGATTGCTTATGAACTGACAGCTTTAATATATTACAGTATGACCATTTGTGATAGTTGGTGTTGGTAGAAATAAGTTCATCCACAGGGATGGCACAGGCAAAGAGAAAATAAACCAAGTCATTTTCTCCTGCCCAGACTAGCTGCTCAACAAGTTCTTCAGAGTTAGGATCATTGGGCACTTAAGAAGGTTCATCTAGAGAGGATATGGAGGGTTTCAAGGGTTCTAAAGGACCTGGTTGGATAATCTTATACCAGTGTGTTTCCTGTCCTGTTTGATTTCATGGAGCTGCTGGAGGGAATATTGCTTTTCACCATAGATATTGCCCAGCCATATAGGCAGGCAGTGTTGGTTTTTACTGCAGTGAGGAGCCAGTGGTGCAGCTGGAGGAGGGCATGGCATGCAAGGTGGAGTGACTAGAGCTGGAGCTGGAGGAGGTGGCTGCTGAGGGGTGGAAGGACAAAGACAAGGATAAGCAGGGAAGAGGAAGAGGAAGTGAGGCCTGCGCCGAGGCGGCCGGACTCGGACGCGCGCTCGCACTACGTCTCCCCAAACTCGCTACTCATCCATCTATGATGCCACATTTTGATCTGATGATGCATGGTGCATCATTGGGAGAGACGCACCGTTTGATTCCATCACGGATTCTGCGGAAGAAAAGGAACAAGTAAGCTCGCGTATGAATGCATGACATGACTCTGGGAGTTGACTAGCCATTCCATACACATACCGCTACAAATATTCCTTCCTACGTTCCACCTGCTTTGATATCCTGCTTCAGGCCGTATTCAGCTATGACCATCCCGAATCGGGTGACCTATCTCCCTAGCCACCCGAGCCAGCTTATAATATTAGACAAGGAATATTGTTGAGCGGATGATAGAGTCAGGGATTCGGATTGCAAGTAATTAATTGGTCTTACAGTATACTGTATGCGGGGTAGGTTTCTTTTTGCCGGAAAAATCTCGAAAGTGTAGTGTTAAAGGATATGGGTTGATTCTCAGATCGAGAGCGCGAGGTGAACTTGAAGAGGGAGTTGACATCGGGATGCGGTCAGCGCAAGTTGCGGTCTCCGCTGGACGAAGGCAACTGGTTTCGGGCGTTGTGGACTTTCGCGAGGACACTGATGCGTATTAGAAAGCTCTTTGTCAGTTGATATCGAAGAATTGAATCACCATTGGTGAAATCGCCGATGGTCGATAAAGATGCGACACTCAAAAGAAGAAACTCTGAGCGTGCCTGCGAATACTTCACACCATTTGTACATCACTGTGAGCGACCGTCGGTTCAACGGTACTGTGCTGTTCGTCTTGTTCTATTCCGAAACGGATGTCGCTCCATACCCGTCTTGGCGATCTAGTTGATGATTCGCTGCTGGAAGAGATCGTAGCAAAGCGACGGCGCCTGCTTGCCATGACAGCTTCTTCAACCCACGACGCTCACATGGGAGACACAGATACTGGAGCGCGTTGTTGCATTGAGTCCTCCATGATCCCAGGTAGGAAGCCTGGTTCGGCGACCGCTGATTACTATGTCGGATGATCATCGGGCTCCAAGTTGGTACCATTGGAAAACAATCAACACAGAGACCGAAGCTGAAGCTATCGCGTTCGAGCGATAACTGTTCTTCCAGCCGTGCTGAACCACGTCGTCGCGGTGTACGCTTCGGCTTGCTCATCACATCCGGTCCGTCGCTGTCTCAGACCAGTTAGGCGAGTAACACCTTCCCCTGCACTTGGGACTTACTTTTGTCGCAAAATCTACGCAGCTTCAGCACGGATAACCCTCGCGAAGTTGACTCAGCGTTCGAGTCCTAGTCTCGTGCTCAGCAGCGACTCGTGTGCAGACGAACAATCAGCTGCAGCGCCCAGCATCCATTTCGGTGGGGGGTTACGGTATGAAATGGCGAACGGATCAAATTCAGGCACTGAGGTATCACTATCCAATGCACTTCTTCCAGTGAATCTGTCTAGTGGACCACGCGTATCGCAATCCATGGATGAATCTTGCATAGCTCCGAAAGCGAAAATGTCTGTGTGATTCCTAGATTCTCCCTGATAGCAGAGCACGGTAGCGGTTCTCTTGACTGCAAAAATGATAACCGGAGAGAATGCGCTGAACCTGTCACGCCGGGCAGACGAATTCGGAGCGCATCAGTGTTGGCACTGTCAGATCAATCAAGTATTGAAGGGTTAGAGGGCTTACCAGGATATGCTCTTGATGGGGGAAGAAAGTAAAGCCGACCCGGAAAGTGTTGCCATGAAGATTGATATCGAAGGCTGGGAGGCCATTAATCCGTTACAGTAGGTGCACCCCCAACCCACAGAAAAAACAGCAGGTGTGTTACCGTTGTCAGAGGTCAATCAACCCATGATCCTATCAAATTGCGTCACTTGTTACAGCCAGGTCGCACGACAATGGCACAGCGGTACCAGTGGCAATGAATCAGCCTGCGCGGGTCCGTCACGGTGCCCTTATCAGATCAACGTATGGCACGCTCTTCTCCAGACGAACCAGGACTGACTGGAACGGGCAGAAACAGCGACGGGCCATACATGAAGGCGGTCGTTGCTAGGGCCGCATTGGAGGCGAGTTCGACTGTGAACATCATCTGTCCTTGTCAAATGTGACCAACTCGGCGTTAGCACGTCATTCGAGATACAAATGAATCAATGCATTCTCAGGGCTACTCGGAGTACTTTAATACGCGGGTGGCGATAATATCTTCGCTAATCGCCTCTTCCCTTCTTACCATGTCCTCAGAAGAAGGCAACGAGAAAAACAGTGGTCCCAGGCAGAATGTCTTCCAGGCCGAAACTCAGGATGTCTATGACGAGCCTGCCGCCGATCCGGTTTATCATGCAAAAGCACGAATCCTCAATGATGCACTGCAAGATATTGGGATGGGAAAGTACCAAGCAAGTCTCATTCCCTTTGCCTTGCAGCCACCCTTTTCGGGTTTGGTGACGGTTGATTAACACCGAGTCTGCTCACTAGTGGTTCTTGTTCATCGTCGCTGGCTTTGGTTGGCTATCGTAAGCCTGCTAATTTGTCATCGATCCGAGACGCTGATATATCCGGAAAACCAGGGATAACCTTTGGCCGGTGCCCAAAACAGTTACCACTGCCACAATGATGGCTGATCGACTCTCTAGATCGTCACTGGTCTCATCCTCAGCCCCGTCGTGTACGAATTCAATGTCCAAGGGCCGTTCCTCAAGCTTGGTCAGAACATCGGGCTGCTTGTCGGGGCTGCCTTCTGGGGTGCCACATCGGATGTTTGGGGTCGTCGGTGAAATATATCACGTCCCTCTGCTTGCTGGTCGCCTGACATTAACCTAGTTGGGCGTTTAACCTGACGCTCCTCATCGCGGGTGTGTTCGCAATCGCAGCTGGGGCCTCACCAAATTACACTACTCTCTGCTCGCTTGCCGCGGTCTGGTCAATTGGTGTTGGGGGAAACTTGCCAGTAGACTCTGCTGTGTTTCTTGGTTTGTCAGTGCTTTCGTTTCTCCAACGTGCACCAACCCTTACTTCCAGAGTTTATGCCCGCTTCCCATCAATACTTGCTCACCATTCTCTCTATTTGGTGGGCTTTCGGGCAGCTTTTAGGGAGCCTGGTATGTCAAAATTCCGTCTCTGAGCCAATGTATACCCAGATTGTTCGAATAGGTTGCGTGGCCACTCATATCTGATTTTTCTTGCCCGGGTCCCCCTTCCCCCTGTCCGAGGTCTTCCAATGAAGGCTGGCGTTATTTCCTGTACACCATGGGCGGTCTCATGATGCTCCTTTGGATCATCCGGTTCTTCGTGTTCAACCTGTACGAAAGCCCCAAGTATCTCATGGGTCGTGGCAAGGACGAAGCGGCCGTTGAAATTGTTCACAAGGTTGCGGCTTATAACGGCAAGACAAGCGCTCTCACTGTGGAGCATCTGAAAAGTGCCGAGAAGTTGGCAAGGGATTCGGAAGGGAAGGACGTCAAGATGGATGTGTCAGCGGCTGCTGCTATAAAGAGAAAACTCGCGATATTTGACTCGAATCACGTCAAGCCTTTATTTGCGACTCGGAAACTGGCATACTCAACCAGCTTACTGATCATTCTGTGGGGTAAGTTATCTTTTAGGAGACCTTCGAGTCGACTGGTTGAAATCGGATCGTCAACGCAGCGCTTATTGGGCTCGCTTTCCCGTTGTAGGTGCAAGTTCGTTCATAGTACGCTCAGCACTGAATCCTGCCTTAGGTACAATGGCTTCGTGACATACTAGTGTGTTACACTGCCAATTTCTTCTGAGGTGTAGCATACCTGACCCGGCCCGACCAGCCTCCAAAGCAGAGGTGCCAATTTCGGAGACAGCTCCGTGTATATTACATACCGTAACGTGAGTCATCGAGTCGCCACGAATTTCTCAAAGTACACACTGACTCGAATGGCAGCAAATCATTCTAAGCGTGATTGGTGTTCCCGGTGCCCTCATGGCGGGATATTGTGTAGAGTTGCCATTACTCGGACGACGCGGTACCCTGGCAATATTCACAAGTATGTGTCGTACAAAACCAGTTTGTTCACATGTTATTGATCGACCTAGTCCTCACCGGTGTGTTCATTCTTGCGTCCACGACGGCACGCACGTCAGACGCACTGCTTGGTTGGAATTGTGGATATAGCTTCACGAGTAATGTCATGTACGGCGTGTTGTACGCGGTCACCCCCGAATTGTTCCCTACGAGGGATCGAGGAACAGGAAATGCTATCGTTTCAAGTGCCAATCGTGTATTTGGTATCATGGTGAGTGGTTCGGTGGATTCGGAAGCATCCACTTCGGTATGAGACGGAAACTGACTTGGCTCCATTGTGGTGTAGGCACCGATTATTGCGTTGTACGCCAACTTGAATACGTCTGTGCCGATCTGGGTGGCCGGTGCGATATTCCTTGTAGCAGGGTTTATTGCGTTGTTGTTGCCATTTGAACCTCGCGGAAAGGCAGCGTTGTAGTATATGGATACCCTCCACTGCAATTTGTACTCATAAAGTTATCCCATCGATGATTTTGATGATCTTATCGCCCGAGTGACTAAGCGCATAGGACAAACACTCGCTCTACGGATTCAACGTCTACTACGACGACGACAGATGGAATTCGTACCTGAGCCTGCCATTCATCGGGTTCTGTGCGCTGATTGCGGTGAGTCGCACCTACTTTCCAAAGGTCAGACGATCCCTATACGCCTATGATCAGGGACACCGATCGAGCCCAACTCTGCCAATCTCTGCGTAGGTTGCCTGCGGAACAGGTGAGCATGAATCAAGGATCGCGCGCCGTGTACGCTGAGAACCACCACCAGCGTGGACATCACAGAGGGCATCCCAAAACAGTGTACGTTTCCGCCGTTTGCCTCCGTCCAACCCGACCGCTGACACCTCTTCAGCATCAGTCTCATTCTGCCGAAACTGTGAGCGTTTCTTGTCGCCACCTTCTGCGTGGACGCTCGCACGACCGGAATCGCAGGAGCTTCTGGCGTTGTGTTTGAAACGGCTCAAGGGGCTCAACAAGGTGCGCCTCACGGAGGCCCATTTCATCTGGACGGAACCACACTCGAAGCGGTTGCGCGTCTCGCTCACGATTCAAAAAGAGGTGTGTCATACCATCTTCTCGCAGCGGTTACCCCCCTCACGTAGATTCACATCGCACGCAGGTACTCACCGCCACCATCCTTGAGCAAGTCTTTGAGATCGAATACCTCGTTCAACATACCCAATGTCCCGACTGTACCAAGCTTGCCGCGAAAAACACGTGGAAGGCGCTCGTACAAGTCCGTCAAAAGGTTACGCACAAACGCACGTTTTTGTTTCTCGAACAACTCATCTTGAAGCATGGCGCGCAAAAAGATACGGTGGGAGTCAAGGAAGTCAGGGATGGGCTGGATTTCTTTTATAGTCAGCGCAGTCATGCGATACGAATGGTGGAGTTTTTGACGGGGGTCGTGCCTGTGCGGTCAGTCGCCCGTCTTTATCAGATTGTGTATCTGACGCCGCTTTACCGGTGCATAGATCAAAGGGGTCCGAACAGTTGTTATCGACCGACACCCATTCGAATACGGCCAACTATAAATTCACCTACTCGGTCGAGATCGCCCCGATTTGCAAAGAGGATCTTGTTTGTATTCCCCTCAAACGAGCACGTTCGTTGTCCAACATCTCCCCCTTGACGCTATGCACGCGCGTCGGGTCGTCGTTTCAGCTTTTGGACGTGAACACGCTCCAAGCGGTCGAGGTGAGCGCACAAGTATACTGGCGTACCCCGTTTTCGGCACTAGCGGGGATCACCGACCTCGTCGAGTTCACGGTATTGGACGTCGAGCCAATTGGAACGCACCGTGGCCGTTGGGTGCTTGCAGACGCCCAAGTTGCACTCGCGGGTGCCTTTCGGAGTTCGAGGGGACAGGGCGACGAGGATATGCCGATGGACTATGAATCGGCGGGGGGGATGAGTCAGATATTGCATACGCGCACGCATCTCGGGGGCATTCTTCAACCAGGGGATACTGCGATGGGTTACTACCTCACCGTGTCCAATTTCAACTCGGATGACTATGCGACTTTGCCTGCGGATCGTATTCCGGACGTGATACTCGTCAAAAAGGCGTATCCGAATCGGCGAAAAAAAGGGCGAACGCGGGCGTGGAAGTTGCGGAGTATTGCCAAGGAGGAAGGGGAAGAGGGGGAGACGGGTGGTGGGAGGGGAGTTGTTGGCAGGATGGGTGGGCGGGATCAGAGGAAGGTGGAGGAAGACTACGAGTTGTTCTTGAGGGAGTTGGAGGAGGATCCTGAGTTGAGGGCGAACGTGAACCTGTACAAGACAAAGGATGTAAAGATGCGCGATGCGAGCGCAGGGAGGAAAAAGAGAGGGCAGTATGGGATGGATGTGGATGAGGTCAGTCCCGAGTCGGGTGACGCTGTGGGTGTGGAAGCACATGGAGCGAATGGAGAAGAAGACGGAGACTTCCCTGATGTCCAATTGGCAGAGTTGTTGGAGGACTTTGATGAGATGACACTGGGTGACGGTGAAAACGCTAGCTGAGGTAGTCCTACCAGGGGGAAAACACTGAGCATACACGCATGTCGGTTGACAAGACCACAGAATTCATGTGTGCTCGTAGCACTCACACTTTAGCAACGCTTGGCTACCACTGTAAATGCGCTTTTCATTTTATGTGCAGTTCCCCAAACAAGTGGCCCAGATACATTCGTGGGGGAAACTGCCGCAGCCAGTTCGAATAAGGACACGCTGGTTGGTCGTGCGGCCAAGAACTACAATAGCGTGCCATCAACTAAGATAAGATAGCGCACACCCGGAGATAGGAGCTCACGTTTTAGCTCTGATACCGTGGATATGTATATGACCTGTGCAGTCGTGAGTAAACGTCACCGTGTAGGAGACGATCCACCCCATTCGGTCAACGCAGCCCTGCTAATTGCCGCCACTTGCGGTGAAGTGAGCCGAGAATGACAATCACGTAGGCGGAGCGTATAAAAGTTACGTGGCTACGTCCTGTTGCACAAGTAGATCATATGGTCGATCACTGCTCCGCTGTTGTTTTCGTTCTCGTCTTCATTCTCTGGAACTTCGGCAAAGAAATTGCTATCGCTGGTGCGTCGACAACGGGTATTGTCACCCAAGGTGATAAGACGGTCAATACTATCTCGCGACCTGGCTAATTTGGGCCTCAGAATTTTGCCGCAGCATCACCGAGGGCGTGCGCCCCCTTTCAAGCGGGGAGCAGGCAGGAGCACGAGACCGGGTGGGTAAACGTGACAGTGTGGATTTGACTGGGGAAAACTGCGCGTCGACCTGTGGGGGCGTGGCAGGTTCAGGACCCAATCAAGCGGACTGCAACCAGATTATCGACGCCTTGAGTGCAAATAACACGGCGGTGTTTATCGTGGAAGCTTATTCCGTGGCTAGCTGGGTTCAAGCCAGCTGCACCATAGAGTTGTACGTGGCGTGTTTCAGTTTGAAGTGTGGCCGTGGAGGGACTGACATTGACGTGCTGTAGCGTGCAATCAACGGCAGACACGGTCGCGTAGGGAATTGGCGTGCATCCGGGTGACGAGACTACTCACTGCTGTTACAGGTATTCATACATCGACATGGGCGCCGTTGCTGGCTATCTGTCCGATACATGTAATGCGGCAAACGGGTACGCATATGGAAGGTGTATTTTCGATGGACGAGAGGATGCGATTTGGGTCGGGAACACGGAAGTCAGTGGCCAGTCAACAGAACGCACCTGAACGCACACTCGAGGGAGGAGGAAGAGGGTGTTATGGACTGAACTTGATAGCATAGGAGTGTACGACATGAAAGACAGAGATCGTTGTTACGATCCATATCGAGGGTCTTACCCCAGCGCCGATATATTCACTTTGACGGATGTAAAGTCGAGATGCAAGATACGAGTCAAGAATACAACAATAGCACGTATGCAGGTGGACCATAAAAAACGGTTAATAGTTTTTGTCTTTTGCGCGCTCCATTGCTGTGAATAAATTTGTTGGTGACCCGAACGAAGCACGATTTCTGCAGTGACGCACGGTTGTAATGTAGGAGCTTCTCGATCAGATCGACATGCGTTAACACCATACGACGACAGCAATATCTCTTCAACTGTAACTCATCGAGAGCATCCCTATGGCCAAATGTGAAGCTGGATCGGGACAGAACAACATATGCATACCCTTCGCTCATGTCGTTCGCGAGCAATTCTAAGTATGCATTCCATTTATCACCAATGACTTTACCGCATGTGAAGCACCTGACTGGAATGATCTACATAGCAGTGGTTGAGTTGTAGCGTTCAGCGTGGTCAAGACTTACCATGGTCGATGTCGATGGCAAGAAACCCTAGCCTTAAGGGCACGTGCCATTCGAATTGAACGCGTGCACGTGCTTTCACACAAAGAGCTCGGAGCGCGTTCAACCTCGTCGTCGCCGTTGACAACAGCGAGCTCAGCATGAGCGACGCGTTCGAGCTGCAAGACGAACTCCAGTCGCTCCAGGACGTTTCTTCGTACGAGATACCCAACGAGCATGACATACGCGATACCGAACCCGGCCCATTACTAAAGCGTGCGTTCACACTCAGCATCCAAGTTGCTTCTGACTACACTACCTCACAGATGCTGTCGACAGAACCGCACACAATTCGGAAGCCATCGCAGACCCGGAGATATTTGACATCTTTCGCAGCCTACTCAAACACGCAGGCGCGGTCCCAGGTGTACTCATGAGCAAACTCCACGATTCGATCGCGTCGGGCTTCAGTGCTCAAATAGACGCGGCGATCAGGGACTCGAGAGAGGAGAACCAGCAGGTTGTCATAGCGCACAAGGTACCCTTGGAGATGTATGCCTTTCTCCTCCACTGGTTTGTCTCCGCCGCAGAAAAGGTCAAATCCGGGGGTGAGGATGATGCACCGGTCCCGCAACCGCGGGCTCGTCGTGGAAAAGGTGGTAAATCAGGCGGTTCACGCGCTGCTGGGAGGACCGCGGACGCATGGAGTTGGATGGACCAGATACCGGGCACGCTCGATCTGTTCTCCAAGGCAATGAAGCTCAAAACCCATCGTATCTGGATGACGAGTCCAGAGAGAGACGCATTTATAACGTATGCTTTCTGTACCTCGTCCATGACACCAAGTTATGACCTCCAGCCAGCTGTCTGACTCGTCCCGCGTATCACGTCGCAGAGAGTGATCAATACATGAAGGACAACACCATCAAGATGAATGTCTACAAAGTTATCTGTATCGCGGTCAAACACCACGGACACGCTGTTGCCGCACAGATAAGCATCATGCAGTCGTTGCAATATTATGAACATCTTTCCGAACCAATGGCGGAACTCCTTTCTTACCTCGCCAAAGACTTCGATCATGCCCAACTTGGAGATGAGGTGCTACGCGAGATCGCTGGAATGACGTTCAGTGCACAAGACACAAAGGGTCCCAGAGCTTTTTCGCGTTTCCTTGTGAAGTTTAGCGAGGAGTCTCCGCGGTCGGTACTCAAACAAATCAGTCTTCTTCTTCAACATTTAGACTCCGAAGTACGTACCCACCTCTCCGAACCATTGTTATTGATGGAGATCCGCCTAGTCATACCCAATGCGCATGGCCCTCGTTGAAGTCATCGGCTCCCTCATTCGCGAACTATCCAGTTCAGAAGACATGACCAATGATTCGACGCAAACGCACAAACAGCTCAGTGGGCTTTTTGATCTCCTCATCTCCCGCACGCTCGATCTGTCCTCGTATGTGCGTTCCAAAGTCCTTGCCACGCTCTCGAAGCTATGCGATCTCCGTGTTCCGTTTCCGAAACAACGACTCAAGATCACGAGGCATGCGGTGGCGATGTTGGAAGACAAGGCGTCGACAGTACGCAAGTCGGCTGTGGCGTTATTGACCAAGCTGGTGTTAACCCATCCGTGGGGGCTCATGCATGGGGGTCCTCTGAACCTTGATAAATGGCAGAGCTACTATCAGGAGGTGGCGATTAAACTGGACAAATTGGAAAACACTGTCGGGAAGGCAGTCGAACGGGATGAGGCTGAGGAAGAAAGCGAGCAGGGGGAGGATGAGGACGAAGGGGATAAAGAAAGGGATGCCGATGAGGACGATGGAGAGGATGAAATGCAGACAGATGACGCCGAGAGCTCCCCTAGAGCTCCCAAAAAGAAGAAAAAGTGCGTTGTCGGCTTTAGTTGCTTGTTCCGCTCTGACGATTTCTATCAGACCAAGTGTAGAGGATGTCGACGAGCCGATGGATGCTGACCTGGACAGCATTATGGACGAGGACGCGGAAGAGCACCGACGGAAGAAACGCCAAGGAAAAAAGAAAGCACGAAATTCGACAGTAAATCTCGCCGCGATGACATCAGAACAAGAGGCCCTCGCTGCGCTGGAGTCCAATGAAGTCCTCCATCTCAGACTACGAAAGAAATACTACTCGGAAGCACTCAGTTTTATCAGGACGGTTGAAAGTTCTATGGAATCTGCAATGCAACTACTTGGCAGTACCAACAAAGCGGAGGTGTTGGAGTCGATGGAATTCTTCCGCGTAGCCAGCGAGTATGAATTTCAAACATCAGAGGTGACTCCACATTCTCTGTATGATGCCTCTGACTGACAGGGGCTTCAGCTCGGGATCAAACGCATGCTTCATTTGATATGGTCGAAGGACAACAACCAGACCTCGGAAGATGGGAAGGAGCTCAAGGGCGTGCGCTCCCGCTTACTGGAATGCTACCGCAACCTGTACTTTGATCCGTTGCCTGACATGGAGCCGAAGCAGCAAGTGAACCGGATCGCAAAGAACATGATCGAGTCAGCATTCAGCATATTTTTCGTCTTTTCGCCTCACTGATTCCACTAGGTTGACATATGACTCTACGCTAGCCGAGTTAACCAGTCTGGAAGAGATGATGAAGACAATGATGGAAGAAGAACTCGTCCATCACGACATCATCAACAAGCTGTGGCAGGTCTACAGTAAGCTTTATCTGGGTGTTGCACAAGGTTTGTCAAGCATTTCCTTTGATAGGTTCTCCGAAATCCCTCCCTGCATGTCAACGTCGAGGGGCAATCATCGTCCTTGGCATGTTCGCGCTGGCAAAACGTAGCGTCGTATCGGAAAAGGTTGACATCCTACTCAGAGTAGGGTTGGGTCCTTTGGGGAAGGTAGAGTTTTGTGGTTCTCTCCTGATACTGTAAACTGACCGTTTCCCAGGCCGATCTTACGCTCGCTCGATATACTTGCGTCGCTCTTCAACGGCTTAATGGTAGCGCGAAGAAAGTCAAAGGTCAGCTCATCCGTAATTACGCGGATCTCGTACCGATAGTGTGACGGACAGGCTCCCTTCTTAACAAGACTCTCCGCATGGAGATGGGCAATCCCGTTTTCATAAAACTGCAAGATGCCATTGAACATCCCTGTCGTTCCAAAGAATGGTTTGGGTTGGCGGAGCAAGCTATCAACACAATTTACGCCCTTGGCGATCACCCCGACGAGTTGTGTAACGAAATCATCAAGAATCTCACCCGACGTGCGTTTACGCGCAAGCCACAACCAACAGCTTCAGACGCGCCAGTGGACAAGGAGCGAGATCCGGATGCGATGGAGGGGGCAGAGCCTCCCGTGTCGGCAGGTTTCGCATCGCACGCGCCTGTGTCAACGCAAGGAGCAAGTCAGGCGTCGGGGGAGAAAGACGTCGGTGACGTATTCCATCTCAGTCAGCTTTTATTCGTCGTCGGGCATGTCGCGATCAAACATATCGTCTTCCTTGAACTTGTCGAACGAGAATGGAAGCGCCAAAAGGACGAGAAAGAGCTGGGTTAGTCTCGTGATCGCTCCTTGACAATAATGCTGATGTGTTCTTGTAGCGGAGAGGCTCGTAGGTGGCTCGAATTCGGCGAACAAGGGATCCAAAGAAGTCGAGGAGCTTGATCAGGTCGCCGGCAACGTTGAAGATGAGATCGGAGAACGAATCGCCGCTGTGCGAGAAACGGAGCTCTTGTATGGGCCACAGTCATTGTTAGCGCTTTATGGACCGCTACTCGTCCATGTCTGTGGGAGTCCTCACAAGTTCAAAGTAAGTCGAAATCCACGGCCCTCGTTTGTGACTACTCACGGTAGACCGCTAGAACCAGACCCTCCGTGCGACAGCGACATTGTCGTTTGCGAAATTCCTTTGCGTCAGTTCGCAGTTCTGTGACCACCACCACCATCTCTTGTTCAAGATCCTCGAGACCTCCAAGGACCCGAGCATCCGTAGTAACATCGTCATTGCACTTGGAGATGTCGCTGTCTCTTTCAGCAGTATCGTTGATGAGAACAGCAACGAACTGTACAAGGGCCTCTCGGATCAAGACTTGGTCGTCAAGAAAAACACGCTCATGGTGCTCACCCATCTCATCCTCAACGGAATGATCAAGGTCAAGGGTCAATTGGGCGAGATGGCCAAGTGCTTAGAGGACGAGGAGCCGCGGGTGTCGGATTTGGCAAAGTTGTTCTTTACAGAACTGTCAACGAAAGACAATGCGATCTACAACAATTTACCGGATGGTAAGGCTGTTCGCTCTGACTCGGATCCGTCTGTTGCTCACAGGGACGCGTCAGTTATCAGTCATCTGTCATCTGGAGAACATGCCGTCGACGAAAAGACGTTCCAGAGCACGATGCGCTACATCTTCACCTTTATAGAAAAAGTAAGCCTGATCGTTGCGCGCACCTACGTTCCCCCGCCCCCTTTACTGACCGTCCATTCGAACAATAGGAAAAACAAGCCGAAAACATTGTCGACAAACTATGTCAACGTTTCCGACTGTCAGAGGACCCTCGTCAATGGCGGGACATTGCGTTCTGTCTCGCGTTGTTGCCGTACAAGTCGGAACGGTCCATCAAGAAATTGATCGAGGGACTGGTGTTTTACAGGGACAAGTTGCACGAGACGACGGTGTTTGGCCATTTTTCAGAGATATTGACCAAGGCGCGGTCGAACAAGTCGGCGAATAAGCCGGACACGGAGTTGAACGAGTTTGAGTCGGTGCGGTCCTGTCGCTTTTCTTATCTGCACTTTTTTCCTTTTTTTTTTTTTTTTTTTTTTTTTTTTTGCTGACATCGGGACACAGATTCTCGAGGAACATAAGCGTCAAGGCGAGGAAGACCAGGCGTTCGAGAAGCGCGTTGAAGGGAAGAAGGCGGCTGCGAAGAAAAAGGCGACGCGCCGCTGTGCGTGTTTTATTCATGTATTTATTTCTGCGACGCCCACGCTCACTCACGCTCCCCACGGCAGCGCGTAAAAAGGTTCAAGTGCAGGAGCCCGGCGTTGAACCCGAGAGCACGGCTGTGACCGAGTCAGTGGCGCGTCCCAAACGACGCGGTCAAACGCGGCACGAAGAGGGCGACGATGATGACGACCTGTACATGTGAACGAAGGTGACGGACGTATGCAAGGGAGGGCCCCCCCCCAAAAAAAAACGAATCTTGTTTTGTATACCTAGGCTTGTATATGATATCTAATGCGTTGCAGTAAAACCTACAGAGTGCATTGTCTGAGAAAAAGAATACGAGTGTGTGAGAGAGAGAGAGGGCAATGAGTGTTAAAAGTCCATCGTCTGTGAACCAAGAGAATGAGATTAAAAGTGAAACAAAAGCTCAGCGTTCAGGAGTGCGTCTCGAGACTTTTGAAGAAAGAATGAAAGAAAGGAAAATACTGCAGATGACGAGATAAAAGTAAATAGACCAGAAACGGAACGACAACACCAAGAATGAGTGTATGGACAACCGAGCGTTAATGATAGATTAGAAACCTGGTATATGGTTTGGCTTGCGAAGCAAGCTACATGAAAAAGAGAATGATCGAGAAATTTGGCTACCCTTGTCCTCTTTGTTCGTTTTCCACTCCTCCACACAATGAAGCGCAGTGGAAATCGGAAAAAAGTGACAAGTCTCGAAAAAACCCCATGGAGAAAGATGGAATGACAAGGCACCAGGTTCATACTCATTCCGCCTTGAAGCGAACGCCGCCATCGCCTCCCCGCATGATGGCTTTCATAAACGTAAAGAAGCGGTCGCCGTATTCGTGGGGTGGCACCGGACTGATTTTATGCTAAAAAAAAAAAAAGATATAATGTAAGACATCCATCCTACGCCAAAAGAGATGGCATACTCACGCGATCTGCCTTGAGCCCTTTCCAAAAGTGTTCCAATCGTTTGACGACCGAGTAAGGCGTGAGAATATCAATGATACCAAGATAGTAGAGCGTGCCCATGGGCTGATTAGCCTCGCCGGTCGCTTGCAGCCCACCCTCGTCTTGGTAAAAGATGAATTGTTGTCGGTCGCCGGTGTCTTCTTCAGGCAAGTTGAGTGAGTCCGAACCAAGGCGCTTCGGATCCGATTCGCGCATCGCACGCTTCATGGCAATGGCCTCGGGCGATCGTGCACCCTTGTGTTGGGTGTTTTTCCGACGGATAGCGGGTACAGAGGGCTGTGCAAACGTCATGGACACAGCACCGCAACCAAACACCGTTTACACTTACCGAAAAGACTTTGAGCGTATTGCTGCGCACTTTGTCCCTGTTCCCCCGCCGAATGAGGTGTATGCCAACGAGCAGACTGTAATCCATTACATGAACCGTCTTCAAGAAATCCGAGTCACGGCGGAGTTGCTCGGTCAATAGTGCGCGTTTTTCCGGTCCAAGCTCGAGCGTCTTTCCACGGTTGATCCAGTTGAGGTCTTTCAGCACCGCACGGGGATTCTTTTGCGCCTTTTCTTCCGAGTATTCTCTACCTACGGTACTGCCTTTGAGGTCGTACGTCTCGTGGATATCCTTGTGTGGCGGAAAGAGGTTGTTCATGATGACAAAGTGGATCTTGTGGCCCCTTGGGAGCTTGACACGATGTAGGCCATAAAACCGGGACAGCAACGTGTGCGGATTGCTCCTCACGTGGGCATAATATTCCTTGAGTATCGAGAGGAGGAACTTGTGCTCCGAGTGTCGAATGGTCTTGATGATGAACCGGTAGTCACGCGAAAAGTAGAAGAACGAACCCGACTTTCCCGGAGAGCCCAGTTCGGAGAGGATGTATCTCGCCGTGAGCGAGAGGAGGTAGTCGGCAGGATCAAGTTGGAAATAATCCTCCCGCAATTCGCGGAACACCCACGGGGCGTAGTCTTTAAACTTGAAATCGTACTTGGCGGAGGGCGTGAGTTCATTTCCGATGCTGTCGAGGAAGTCAGCGAGTGGCGCAGGGGGGCCAATGCCAATGAGTGCATGCGTACACGTCAAAGGAATACTTGTGTCGTGCAGTGAAGTCCTCGTCAGTAAGTGATCGTTTAATTTTTGCTTGGCAGCGCGAAACCTGGCAAGGAAAGCCGGATGAGCGGTCTCTATACAAATGAGGCAGCACCCACAGCAATGCGAATCCCTGTGAGCATGTTGTACATGAGCACGTAGTTGACGTGGTCTTCCCCAATCAAGTTTCCGACGAGGACCTTGTGCTCTTCTTCTCTCCCCACCGACCCTCTTCGCCGAGAGGCGGTGCGGGTCAAGGCTTGTTCAGCGTCTAATTGAGCCTTGGCTCGCTTCCTCTCCCTCCTGATCTGCTCTGCTTGCAACTGAATGTCGTCTTCGATGTCGGTCTCGAGGTCGATCCCATAACCCGCCTGTGGTGCTGAATGCACAGAACGAATATGGCCCCCGGTCGTATTCCACCTCATGGGACGATGTGGTGTACTCGCGTTGCCGGGTGGCTGAAGAAGCCCGTCGGGAGACTGAGACTGGGACAGCGAAGAGGTATGTCCACGCAAGTATCCCGCCGGTGCAGCCCCCTCTGCCGATGTTTCCAGAATAGCCAGCGCCTCGTTCGTTCCGTCGGACAGCGCCGAGGTGCGAGGGGCACGTGTGGAGGAGGCACCGGTGCGTGCGCTCAGCGAGGACAGCCTCGTGTCCGTCGAGGAGCGATGGAGGAGATCGTGGTGGAGGGAGGAGGGGGACGGTTTTGGGAATGCAGAGGGAGGGGAACGCGGCAGTGCTCGGGGAGGCTCGCGCGGGTCGATGACGGTCGAGGGTGGACTGCGAGCCCGGTCGAGGTCTTTGAACGGCGGGGTCGGGTCCAGTTCGTCGCTGTGTTTGATGCTCGCTGGTGGCGATGGCGGTGGAGGACCGAAGGCGTGCGGGTGGAGGGCGACGTCGTCTCCGGCGACGACGTGCATGGCGGGGGGGGGGGGGGCGGGATGATTTGAGTCGAGGCTGTTACGACTTTTAAAAAACACGACATAATATATGGTGTGGCTGTGTTTGTCACAAATAAAATGGAATGCCGTACACCACCGGCGCCGCGCCGGTCAAATACCGGAGCTTGCACGTGTCTCGCGATCGTGCCACGGCGGTGACCACCGACGTCCCCTCTGCGCGCATCCGACCGAAATCCAGCGCATCGAACACCCCCTGCGTGAACTTGTCAATATCGCGGTCTGTCACATCCCACAGGTTCGCCACCAGCGTCGGGCTATCACCCACGCAGATCAGATCATGATACGCCTTGTGCAGCGTGTCCAGTACGCACCATCCACCAATCATATAATTATACGGCGTTCCCACTCTATCAAACTCTCCCATCTCCCGCAGTGCCCCCGAGGAACACCCCCAGAGCATCGTCGCCGCGCATCGCCGCAAATGTCTGATCTTGTGTGATCGCACGTACTGCTCGCCTCCCCCATGTCCGAAATAGCTGATCGTCATCAAAAACTGCCCCGGAAACGTTGAATGCACCTACATCACAAGGTCTTTGCGCGAGAGCGCATTCAGCATCTCCTGCTCGCTCGGCGCACGCCCAATAATGCCCTCCCAACCCGCGCCGTCCATCGCCCTCAGCCACGGCGAGAACCTCCCCTCCGTCCCTTTCAGATCCCCACTCGGGTTGAGCACATAATACGTCTTCCGTCCATCCACTCTCATCCGATCGATCGCCAGCCCATCTCCGTCTTCCCCGCTCCCCTCTCTCTCCATCTCGGCGAGTCGCAGCCTATCCAGCAAAAACTCCAAACTCGGTATCCGACTGACGCTCTGTCCTCGCAATACCGGCACACTTTCCCAGGGTATGCTCTGCAGGCTCCGATCCACCACCAAAAACGTGTGACTGTCCTCGATAGTCGTCACATTGCCCTTCTTCCGCATCGCCGCATGTTCCTCGAGCGCAGTTCGTAGATCCACCGTGACCTGATCTAGATCCACCTCCGAAATCGCAATAGGCACTCCATGCAACTGATACAGGTCAAGGATGAAGTACACCAGATCTTCCAGCTCTTCATCCCGGCATTGAGGTGATAGCGTGGAAAAACATTCCAGCAGTCCATCGTCCAGTCGCACCTTTTTCTTCTTCCTCTTGTTCTGAGGCGGAAGACTTCGCTTGAACACTTTTTCCAGGCGTGTCCGCAAGTCTCCGATCAGCTCACTAGGCAGCCGCATCGGCGCACTCAAAATAGTCTGTTCACAACAAAGAGTCAAACAGCACCATCCCACGGAAAGCAAACCCACCTTGAAGGCTCCTAACCAACAAAATTCGATATTCTCTAACAGCACTTGTAACCGCTTATCAAGCGCAGCCCGTTCGGCCCACCATCTCGCCCTCGCCTCGGGATCATCACCACGAACCTGCGCTGCGCGACGCGTGCCTTCGTCACTCAACCGCACAATCTCCCGCAGCTCTTGCAACGCATCCTCGAGCATTAACCGTGACTCGTCATCCTCTGTATCTCGTCTTCCTCGAAGCGGAACACAAAACAGGAGTGGTTGCGAACATGGTGTATGCAGACGACTGATAAACATACTTGATTTATCCGGCGTGAGCGTGATATGGATCACAGTCCAATGATGCGGGAGCTTTGGTGTCGTCCCCAACAACGAAGACGGAGAGAGCACCAGGGAGGCATACTTTTTCTCCAGTGCCGACCAGTATGCTCTTTGTGTATCGCTATGGTCATCGAATGACGAAGCGCCAGATGGGTTGCGTCGTCGTACGAGGGGCGAACCATTGGTCGTCATCAATGGCCATTCTAGGTCATCAACACTCCCGTCTTCAAACTTGTGCGGAATCGCTTCCAACATCTCCCGATGAAGCGTGATCGCCGACGATGCATCTACACCAAGTCAGAACATACCAAAAAAAAAAGAAAGGCACACATACCCAACAGGCGTGCCACCAAGAGCGGTGCATCTATACTCACTTTGCCAAGCGACGACTGCAGCGTTCTGATCATCGCGAGGGACACCGACGCTTCACGCACGTGGGGCACTGCACCTCTTCGCGACGTCAATGCAAGGTCGGCCCAGAACAACTTTTCGGCATCGTTGAGCGCACCCAAGATACCCTGGATCGCAGGGACGAGCGAAGACTCCCTACTCCCCGACATGCCCATCGGGAGTGCAATCGCTGTACACCCCAGATGTCGGCATCAACAACACGACCCACAAACGGAACAGGGCGCACCGGACTCGGTGAGCGAGCTCAGAAACATATCCGAGCGGAATTGCTCATAAACATTATGCAACGTCAGTTTTCCCATAATCGCATGCTCCTCTCCCTGCGATACGATAGGCGTCAAAAGATGCCATATGTACCGTTCAACAGACCACACACCTTTATCTCAGCAGACGGCGGCAGTGCCATCAATCGTGCGACCAGATCCTTTGAGACATCATTGCCATCGTTTCTTAGCAGCCAAACTATAAACACGCATAAGAAAATCAAGGTTCCAAGAATACGAACGTGGAGCCCACTGTGTCGACGAAGAATGGCAGACAAGAGCCTGGGTACGACCATACCCTGCCCACCATTCACCACCACGCCCATCGGCAACGGCTCCACGCTCGACTTGCGTCGCCTATACATATATTCGCGCGTCAGTCCAAATCGAGCCGACGATCGAGACACGCACCCGCCATCAAACGACACGATCCTCTGCTCCAGCTCATCCAACATCTTCCAAGCTCGCTCATAATGTTCCCTCGGATCCCCTGGATCCCCTTCTCTGTCCTGTTCCTCCTCACTCAATACCCCGAAGTCTCCCCTGAGCCTCTGTGCATCCGCCGCATCGATCCCCAGCACGCCGCTTACGAGACAGCCAGCCTTCTCGAGCGCCTCCCGCCCTTCTCTCAGCGCACCCTGTCCCAAGAGAACCTCCCCGCGCATAATACACGCACGCGCAACAACCGCCGGCGCACGCGTGCTTTCCGCGAGATCGAGCACTTGCTGTATAAAATAGAGCGCCTCTCGCGGCGACCCACGGACATGGTACGCATGTGCGAGCGAAAAAAGCGTCGACATGAGGTGCGAGAGGAGCCGCCACGAGAGAGCGTCAGTCGGCGTCGGTTTCGAGCGCGAAGGAACTGCCGACGATGGCTGATCCTGCTTGGCGTTGCTAGACACCTCAAATGGGTTCGAACTCTCTTCCGTCGGTTTCGGTGCTCCACTGGTGGGCGGGGTGAGTCGTGACAATGCGTCGATGGCACGGTTCCAAAGCCGCAAGGATTGGAGCATGCTACACAGTGCACCCACAACGTTGTCCTGAAGAGATTTATCAATGACTCGGAAGGGTAGCCCCGTACGAGGCTCCTTACTTCGGCGTATTGAACGGCAGCAAAGACGCGGCATGCCAACGCCGCCCGCTCCAGTCGTTCCACGCGCACTCGGATACGCTTTGCGGTCGGCATCGTCTTCTCTTCGTCGGCCACGGTGGCCTCTATGCTTTGAGCGTCGCGATAGGCACTCGCACTACAACGCAATCTCGTGTAAAGACGGTCCCCTTTGAACACCACACAGTCACATACCTCGCCGAAACATTACCCCCAAGCGCAAGCACCTCTGCGCGTCCTAGTAAATACTGCAACCGTACCTCGTCGGGCATGTCGCCTGCCTTGAGCACGTTGCCACACTTGTTAAATAATGCACTCGCGCGTTTGGACTTGCCGAGCTTCATGTACTCGTGAGCCAGTTCGACGCAAATCACGGAATACGCTGTGAAAACAGCGTCCGATGGTTGGCACAGTCGAGTATGAATAAAAACAATGTTTACCTTCTGCTGCATCAGGCACGTGGCACTCGCAGACGCGTTTGAGTATCTCGAGGAATTTCACCTTGAGCACGATGAGGCCCAGCAATCCAAGCAAATGGACGTTCATTTCTAATACCACAAATCAGCCGTTATCGTATCGGCGGAGTAATAGCGCCTACGGATCAATCCCAGAATAGGTTGCAGATGAAAGGTAGTAGCCGCTTTCTTGGCTACAGGGACGCTACTAGCCGTCGATTCCTTCGTGTTCAGAGAGACTACGCGAAGGGCTGTTGAAGCAGAAAGTCAGCAACAAATGCGCATCGTCTTCAAGAAATCAATCACCCTTACGGGGCTGTGATTTGGTTGCATCCACCGCCGCCTTCTTGGAACGCTTGGCAGCGCCATCCACAGCTGATCGACTCTGTTTCGACCCCAGTCTCGGAGCCCTGGTTCCAGGGCTTACGCCGGCTGATTTCCCCTTGGGACTCGCTTCCAGAGCCGCCTTACACTCCAATGGACCACCGAGGACGTTGTAGGCCGCTTCGACATGCGTCGCAACCGCATTCGTCATCTCCGCCCCCGCAGGCGACCGACGATACGCGTGCAGCGCCAACCACATGTGCGTACTCAACGTGAGCTGCGGAACGAGACTCGCAAGACGTTCCGACTCCGGCATCTATCGGCACGGTTCAGAAAACCGAGACACGGTGACAAAGTACAGCACCCACCTCTCGTGCCAGCAACGCGAGCGCCTCGTGTCCCATCCTGTCTACATCCAACCGCGTCGATGCGTCTGGACCGTCGCTCGGCACATCGCGCCAAGATATGCCGAGCGCCGTGACCAGCACCCGGGCTCTGTGCACCGGCGCCCAACTGGCATTGTACACCCAAAGCAGGTCCTCCAAAACGTGCTCCATCGCCTCGCGCGCACCGTTCTTGTGTCCAATACTCTCTAGTGTGGCTAGTTGGCGGGTCAGAATCGCACCCGTAATCTCCGTCTTCAATCGACCGTCCTCGGGGAACGTCGAGACCGGGTCTGGTGGCGATGCTTGCTCAGTGTTGGAGTCGGTATTGGAGCGCACAGAGGCATGAGAGAGGTGTCGCAAAGTAATTTGTGCTGGAGGGAGGAAGAGCTCGCACGTCGCGGTGTAGGTGAGTCTCTCAATGATAAAAGAGAGCTGTTTGAGTGGAAGGGGTGCGTTGTGTGCAAACGGATCCACAGAAGAGAAAGCAGACAGATGATGCGTATAAGGAAACACCCAAACACTGTCGATAAAACATTCATAGGCAAGCTAGTCGATGGTGTGAGCAAACAAATGAACTGGCATAATCGACTACACCACACCTTCCTGTCCCCAATTTTGGAATGACACACGCCGAGAAGCTCATATCTTCGGAACAATTGCTCTTCAAGTTGTCGTCGTCCTTCCTTTTCTCGATCGCTTGTGTCGTCTTGTCCACCAATGCACAAATGACCATACATTGCCAACACCCGTCGCCCTAGGATGCATCCCTCCTTGAGGAATCGAACAGCTCCTCCAAGATGACCTGCCGCATACAATGTCCCCCCAATGTTGTGCAACGTGCCAGAAATACATCGGAGGACCGTTGCCGCGTCATCAGTGGTCATCATCCCAGTCAAAGTCGAGTTGACAGCAGCCACGGCACGCTGAAGATAGCTCAACGCTGGCGTATAGCTCTCGATGTCGGCAGGATGGACTCGGGAGCGTGCGAGGGCGAAAAATATATCGACAAGAGACGTCAGCACGCTTCTCGTTTCGATGCGTTGCAGATCGCTTGTTCCGTCCTGGAGGATTTATATATCAGCAGACTGGAAGAATGGGAACGAGAGACTTTACCTGTGTCAGACTGTTTTCAAGGACGGTCGCAATGGTCCCCAATAGGTCCAATGTGGCACGTCGCGAGTCTTGGTTCTGAATTTGCGGTGCATCCAGATATCGAAGGCCAGCACGTCGCAATCGTTCCAGCGCACGTTCCAATTTATCACATGCCCGTAGTAGCTCTGGGTTCGTTGAAGAGTGTAACGTGGAGTCCGGTACGGGTGATGCGGTCAAAGGCTGTGATGAGTCCAGAGAAATAAAAGAATTAAGGCTCGACATCAGTTTACAGTAACGACGGGCCGCCTCTGCTGCCTCCTTCGCATGTCTCGTCAGTTCTGGGCCTAGCGAAAGATAAATTGTTAACAAAAATGAAACAAACAGTGAAGTGAGTTTACCTTCACTGTCGAGGCTCGCCGTTGCTTTGACGAAAATCCCACAACATTGTGCGCACTCTACCAACACAGAATCTTTGGTGATCTGGCGTGACGTAGGCTCAGCGCTCTTTGCACCTATAGATTCAGAAAGTGTAAGCCCCTCAATTCGATTCACAAGGCTGTCAACCGAGTAGGAAGACGATAGAGGAACTGAGTGTAAGACTGGTGCATCAGCACTAAGATTCGACCGAGAAGACGAAGATGGACAATCCATTAGGACAGATATGTGATCCAAAATGGATATATCACCCTGTATTCCAAAGTATTAGCCAACTTGGGTGGGGAAGCACTAATTATTCAAACACGACCACCTTTTTAGCGAAACTCATCCATGTTTCACACATTTGAACAAAAGATCGACCCTCTAAGAATGGGTGCTCATGAAGGCTCTGCGCAAGCTTTACTACTTCGGATAAACTGCGGGAAACATACGCAGCGAGGGCTGATTGCCTCTCTACTTCGGCGGGCTCTAACGAGAACGTCCGAGCGTAACAGATGCATGATTTATGCACTTGATCCCAGAAGGTAGCAGACTTGATGGTACCAGGCGTGGCAAATAGCAGGCACGAGAGAGCGTATATACGAAGCTCGAATATAGATCCGGAGTCCGCACCCGACTTGCTATTCGAAGAAAGGGCAGTACACACTTTATTGATGAAGGTGTACGCTTTGGTGAGCAGTGCATCCCTTGTTTTATCGGGAATGTTGTCATGTCTCATGCTTGGAGCCCAAGTGAGCAAAGAATGTGACCGCTGGAGTGAGTTGGCAAGAGCGTTGACTGAGAAGGGAGGGGGTGAATGCAGAAGAAGAGATAAAAGAGCATTCAGTGCGTGTGTTGTGGAGGTGATCAGTAAAGTGAGTACAGTCGGGTCATGAGAGATTGGGTGGGGAAGTGAAAGCAGATGCAACGGTGACGGATTTTCGCTATTAGTTTGCCCAGTAGCCGCAATACGCAACAGGCGTGGGTACATGCCATCGAGGAATTGAATCGCTTCCTCGTACTAGAAATAATATAGTCATTATCGCCCACGGTCAGACATCGAGCACGTACCAACTCGAGAGTGATTAACTTCCCAGTAATACTGCAAGCGGCCCGTTCCACATCCAGGTCATCTGGAGTAATTTCTCTGAGTCTCTTCAAGGCTTGCTTCGCAGTCCTCATGGCATCATCCACCTTGCTCGCGTCTGCGTTCACATTACGAGCCTTCTTTGTTTCGTCGGGGGTAAATTTCCAACCAGATTGAGCGACAATGGACAGTGTCTGCAGCGATAGGTTCACCACCCGCATGCAGCTAGTTCTTTCGTCTTCTGTTGTGGGTGGCAACGGCCCCGCCCTGGGTGGCTGCCTCGCTATGGGACGCGGTTCATGGAGCGTCAATTTAGATACGAGTTTCGTGGCTGGCTTGTCTGTTACTGTGATTGCCTTCGTTCGGGTCGTTCTGCGCGTAGAATTGGTGGTTTTCGTGAGCGGCATTGAAGCTTTAGGATGAGTGTGTATGGTTGACGGAAGACACGAGTTGAGTGAGACGCGCCAAGTCACGTGATCAGCGTGTCACGTCCATGCACTGTTTCCGACTTGTGGTTCAGAAATTCGTAGTCGTCCAGATACAATTCGGGCAACCAGTGAATAAGTTAACAGGACGAAACTTGCTACCACCAAGAATTTACAGAGCTCGATATTCTGAAGTCGGCGTGGTATGCATCCACGAACTTCTCACAGTGGTCGCTGACCCTTTGATGCACTCGGTGCTTTTGTTACTCTTACTCCATGGCAATCCGCACTTGCCATGTAGCAAGCGCAGACCCGATGAAAGCTCTGCCGTACCGCCGAAACACAACCGAGGATATTGGCCGCCATGAACGAGGGAAGGTAGGGGGCTTTCCCGCTCGGCTCCGGCGTGTCGCATTAAACAAGCGGGCCCTTCGATGGAAAGGAAGGCTTCTTGGATCAAATTTGTACTAATGGCAGCTTTCCGTTACCATACCATAACCTGCATGTCGAAAGGAGGGATCATCCCGGAATAGATTACAGGTTGTTTTCCTTTCGGCGCAGACATCGTCACCAGGTGCTGATGGTATGGAAATGCTAATGTAATTCGGGAGTGTAGGTCTGGAGGTAAGCCCACCGATTCCCTGCGTCAGTCTTATAATACGTCTTTGCCCAGATTGGAGTAGGAAGGGACAACATTCCGAGCCAGAAATCGAATCAGAGCAGGCTTCACAGTAGTCGACACTGAGTTTCCACATACAAGAAACATGGAAGAGAAAAAAAAAAGATGTGACTAACAATGTGTCAGCCACCGCTGTAAAGAAACCCCTTTATACTGCGGCGAGGTCTAACTGTGACCGCTTACCTTCCCTCGTGCGGGGTAGCACTGTGAAGCTTGGCACGACTCTCACAACGGCAGAGACTATATTTTGGGTAACACATTCCACGTGCGATGGCCAGACCGTTGAACTGCTCTTTGCCCGTGAGTTTTCCAGCCTTTTATACTTTCTACAGAGTGGATGAACAGTAGGTAGATTGTCATTCCACCAATTAGGGTTTGCTCCGCACCATCCGGCACACAGGCCTTATTTACCAAATTCGAGTGTCTACAAAGGGCTACTGTTGGGTTCGCCCACATAAGCCTCTGAACCCGTACATGCGTCCGTCCCGACGTTCCAAGGATCGTTGCTCGGCTCACACTTTGAGTTGTCCCCGATATATGAATCAGCGCAAACCGAGGGTGAACTGGCCATCAGAGTGAAGTCCTTTGGGTCGGGCTCAATGTTTGCACGATCCTTATTCAATATCTGGAAAGTTACCGAACCAGAACCTGTGAACGCGCATGCGGTGAATGTTCCTGGGTACTCGACAGACGGGTAATAGCAGGTGATGGTGTTACCAGAGCATGTCCAATAATTGAGGCATGCATTTCCTTGATCATTTGGGAGAGGATCGTAGATGCAATTCGGGCACGCCAAGCACATTGCACTTGCAAGAGTGAAAAGCCCAAGCAAGCTGTACAGGACGAGAACTATCGGGACTGTACAACAGAACATTGCTACGATGGCTCATAGCAGATTTAACATCCTGGGTGGCATGGTGTGGATTGAACAAAACTCACTGTTTTGTCACTGATTGTTGAACAGTTGTCGCCCTCGAAGATTCTCCTTTTGAATTTTATAGCATGGTAACCCATGATTGTTGGTTGTTTAGGTCTACTCTCAGGCTGTAAGAACATTCCCAGATCTGATGGGGAAAGCTCCGTCGTACTGCCGAAACTTAGTTGAGTAACTGAGTTACAAGTTATCTACCACGGACGCGGGAAGGTAGCTCCTCCATGCAATTTCAGCGTGTCCGTATTTATGCGCCAATAATAGCTTTCCCACTACTAAGGCCACATCGCCATCATCGAAAGAAATATCATGACTACAGGGTGAAGTTTTGTCGAGTGCTACCCACAGCACGTTGTGCTCGCACCGTAAGGCAAGTTGGCCGTTTAAAGTTGGTATATCATCTGACTATTGATAGCAAGTAGTAAAAGAGCGCTACGAGATGCGATGACCAGATAAATCTAGCGCTAGTCTCTCGCTCCTAAGGTTCCAGCTTGTCCCAAAGAAAAAGAGGGCTGACCGATAGGCCTCTCCAGTTTTCCACTCCTTGGTGAGTGCAATCTGCTTAGCTTGCATCAAGGAAACATCTGCCTGAACTACAGGACTGGCAACCCCTCATCTACGACATTAATTTGCTGTCAGAAATAACGATTTGCATGGCCTTATACAAGAATTTCATTACTACTTTACCGGTACTTGACAAGGTTTCCGTCACAAGAATATGAAATGGAGCATCTGGCTGATTGACCCAGATGAGTGTAGGACCCTGACCCTGGAGCTTTTTCTTTGTAGGCACACTCTCCGTGCTGACTCGCTTCATCTTTGGCGGCTAGCATTCATGTTTTGGGTCGTTTCGACTTGCAGCCTGCAAGATTCGCTTTTGTCTTGTCTTCCACTACTGTGGTCGCCATTTCGTGTGCTTTTGCACACCTAGTCGTGTTTGAATCGACCTGCCGCATAAGTCGCCTCTTAAGTTTCTGTCCCTACTGGATGCATTCGTCTCGTCGACGCTGTCGCTTCTATGAGCTGCAGGACATCCTGTGGGAGAGCCTTCCGGTGTGGCTGTTCAATTCGCTCCGTGTGTCTAGGTGAGTTCTGCGAATCCCTTCGTTTCAAGCCCCTGTTCAGACACGCTCCGTGTACGCACTCTCAAGCC
Source organism: Veloboletus limbatus (assembly GCA_038088635.1). Lineage (NCBI taxonomy): Eukaryota > Fungi > Basidiomycota > Agaricomycetes > Boletales > Boletaceae > Veloboletus > Veloboletus limbatus. Next base: position 27,432 of record JBBPJJ010000212.1, read on the forward strand.
CGAGAGAACCGTCATCTTGCATGGTAAGGCTCCCATGATAGCCATGCGTAGTACCGAACGGCTACCGAGCTACTTCCGAGTCTAACAGCAACTGACTCCCGTTTACCAACTACTCATGCATTCTGCTTTCTCATGGCGCTGACTCATGGGGCGTACAGAAATATCTTAACGCGCGCCGTGCGTGGAGTGAGTTGAACGACCGTGTGCCTCTCTTCATGACGCGTGGGCCCGGCTGTATTCAGATGAGAGCAGTATAAGAGGAATACCATCGGAGATTGTGAAAAAGCTTGGATTCACTTGGTCACGAACTTGGGAGGTTGATAAAACGATGTCTCCAAGGCGTATTCGACCCGTGACCCTGAAGGGAGCGAGCGAGTTGCGACAGCCGAGTCTCCCTAAATGCCAGCAGAATTAAACAACATCAGGCCTGCCAGGGGCGGGGTTGGATGGCTGCAAGCTCAGGTTCGAGCTCGATCAATGCAAGCAACATGGACCAGCCACTTCACGCGATCACGTTGATCGTAGGTAGTGCAAGTATCCATATCTGAAGTTTCAGATTTCAAGCACCATCATAAAACGTCGCACCGTACTGCACCCCTCCTCGCGAGCAAAACGCCATGCAGTCCGGAAAGAAAGAAAAGAAACGAAACGAAATGAACTCCGCAGTCACGTTTGCATTCGTCTGTTTTCTCCGTCTATCACCATGGTTTAAACAACTCTCGGAGATACCATCCATGCTCGGGGTTAGAGTGGCGTGCACATCCTGTACACCTACGGATTTCCATGAGCAAGGCCAGGTTTCCTTTCGGAACGGACACGTGAGGGAACAACTCTTCTAGGTGCTCGCATCTCCTTTTGGGAAGGGTATACTCCTATATCCTGATGGAAATTGATTGCCTTATGCCATGGAGTTGAAGGGGAGTAGTAACATCCGGAGAAAACTGCCGATCTCATTTTTTGACAATGATGCGGCGCTGAACAGTCCTTGTTATATTGCGTGGAAACAAAATAAGCTCCCAGGTCACGTATCGGTTGATCTAGAGGAGGAGGATATAGCCAAGTTTGATGTCCTACGCCAGGCGTTGCCAAGAGCCAGGCTCAGCAGATTCATTCAATGCTTGTCACTAAAACTTCTAACCGCAACATCACTGAAATCAAGACAGCGATGGATTCCAATGTTGTGATGCCAAACAGAGCCTATGATTATTCGTACCTTTATTCCATTGGATTTGGAAGATATTGTCCTTTGGATATTCCAGCCTAGGGCGCATCACCGAAAAAAATTCTTCCGAAAGACAAAGCCTTTATAATTTCCATCCATACAGTGTTCTGTATGCCAAATGAGACACTTTTTAATGTTCGAACACAAAGGTATAT
>JBBPJJ010000213.1:2853-28796 GCA_038088635.1 Veloboletus limbatus
AGCTTGGAGTTCAAAACCCATTATGAGAAAGAACGGCGATTTCCCGGTGACCGAGTGGGGACAGTGGTTATGTGCGAATTCTGCCATTGCAATGTGATTGGCCCACATCGTGGGTTCATTTCCACAAAACATCCGTAAATAAGTTTCCACCTCTTGGTTCACACGTTCCATTTCGCCGTCAGTTTGAGGGTGATAAGCGGTGGAAATAGCGAGTTCGTAACCAAGGAGTCTTCCTAATTCCTTGGCGAAGGAAGAAGCAAACTGGGGACCTTGGTCGGAAATGATCTTGTCGTAAAGACCAAACCGGGTGAAAACGTGGGTAAAGAATAATGAAGCAATGCCTTTGGTGGTGATGGTTGTGGTGGTGGGACAGAGAATTACCCCCTTTGTAAGGCCATGGTCGACCACGACCAGGAGAGCATCGAAACCGGCGGAGGACAGGAGACCAGTGATGAGGTCACAAGAGACTTGCTGAAAAGGGCGAGTGCAGGCAGACCGGATGGGCATGAGAGGAGGCATGGAGGAATGAGTGTTAACCTTGTTCTGTTGGCAGATGGCACAGCCGGCGACATAACGACGAACATACTGCACCAGACCAGGCCACCAGTAATGCGCAGCGGCTAGTTGGCGAGTCTTAAGGTAGCCCGGGTGTCCTGCCGTTTCATGATCGTGGCACCCAGACACAAGGGAACGGCGAAGGGCGTCGTCGCACGGAATATACAAACGGCCCTGATAAGAAAGCTTCCCATCCATGTAAGACCAATCGGAAGGAAGGCGGGCGGCGGAAGATCCGGGAAGGGGCCGAGGATGTAACCAATGGAGGATGAGGGGGTCGGAAGCGGACGCCCGCCGGATTTGTTGGTCCAGAGTGTCGTCAATGAGTTTGACAAAGAGGGAATCGGGGAGGAGGGTGACATCGGCATTATCAGAAGAGGTATTGGCGGGAATATGATCTGGGCGGCGAGAAAGAGCATCAGGACCCGTGAGTAATTTACCAGGGATGTGAGTAATTCGCAGGTCAAAGTCCTGCAGGTCCAGCAACCAGCGAGCTTGGCGGCGGTTTAGTAACTGGGCTTGACGAAAAGTAGGTAAGGTTTTTGTGGTCAGTAAAAACTTGGACGGGAGTAGGAGAACTAATGAGGTAATGCCACCAGGCACGTAGGGCACAGAGGATTGCGAGGAGTTCGCAGTCATGGATGTCGTAGTTCCGTTCGGCGGGTAAGAAGGACTGTGAGAGATAGGAACAGGGGTGCCAATCCCCATTAGTATCCGATTGCAAAAGAATACTGCCAGTTGCCCATTTAGAGGCATCTGTGGCAATGGCGAACGGTTTTGTGCTATCGGGGAGTTGAAGGACAGGCTTAGTCAGGAAAGCCGTTTTGAGTGAGTCGAAGGCGGTTTGAAACAGCGATAAAAGTTAGCAAAACCTAGGAAGGACCGAACGTCCTTAAGAGTGGTTGGTGTTTTCCAAGCATGTATGCCATCGAGTTTGATGGGGTCCATTGCCAACTGGCCAGGTTTAACGATCATTCCGAGATACTCGACTTCCGAGGTATTGAAAACACATTTTTCCAGTTTGAGATGCAGGTCGAGGTCAGCCATTCGTTGAAGAACGCGTTTGGTATTGCATTCATGGGTTTCCTAATCGGAAAAATAGATCAATAGATCATCCATATAAATGACCAACCACCCTTCCGCTATCATATCACGGAAGGAGTCATTCATAAACTGCTGGAAGGTAGCAGGGGAATTGGTCATGCCAAAGAACATAACCGTTGGTTCGAATAATCCCCGATGTGTGATGAATGCCGCTTTCCATTGGTCACCGTCTTTGATCCGAACGTTGTTGTAACCCCATCGGACATCGAACTTGGTAAAATGTTTGGCGTCTTTCAGTTTGTCGATCAAGTCAGTAATAAGTGGTAGAGGATAGGCATCACGAATAGTGTGTTTGTTCAAATAACGATAGTCCTGACAGGGGCGAAGTTTTCCATCTTTCTTTTTGACGAAGAAGAATGGTGAGGCTTGCGGGGAATTTGAGGGACAGATTTTGCCAGATTTGAGGTGTTCCTCAATGAAGTCATTGGCTGCTTTGGTTTCATCAGTGGATAGTGGATAGAGTTTACCGATTTTTGGAATGAAGGAGTCTTTTAAATTGATGGCATGATCGTAGGGTTGAACAGGCGGTAAAGTTCCTGTGGCTACCTCGGAGAATACTGATTGATAGTCAGCATATTCGGTTGGGAGGGTTACCTTGGGTTTATTAACCAAGTTTTGTATGGCTAAATCTGTCGATGTGGTGTAAGCTTGTATCATAGCAGGAGACACGCATCGTGGAGTTAAATATCATTTGTCTCCTTGAATGATGCGATTAATGCAGTAGGAGGTTATTGCCTTTTTGGTAAAATCTTCTGGTCGGAGGAAGTCTTCATTGTTTGTCTCGAGGTAGTCATAAAGCTTTTTGTCGAATTCATGGGTTATGGTGGCGTGTCATACTGGGTGAGGTTCAGTTTTGTAGTATCCGGGAGCTTGTTGGGTTTCTTGGTCATGCTTTATGATGTCGGTGGTGAGGTCGTTCGATTTATCAGTTTCTGATCTAAGCCATAGTCGATTTTTCTTCCAATTGATAACGGGGTTTTCTAGTTGAAGCCAAGGGAATCCAAGGATAATGCGATCGTTTCCACATCCCATGACATGGAAAAGGACTTTGGTGGTAACGTGTCCTATAGTTACATATAGGTCGGCAGTGAAATGAATTGTTCCTTTGATGTTTAGCGATCCATTGACATTCTTGACAGGAATAGGCGTTGGTAATTGAGTGCAGGGAATTCGATTCTTTCGAACGAATCCCCAATCAAGGCAATTGATATGTGCTCCGGAGTCTACGAGGGCGGTGGTGACGACGGTTTTCTTGGTACTTGTGGGAATCGATAATGTGGCGGTTACAAATAATGATTTCTTGGATTTAGATTGTACAGGCAAGTACCTATTGTGAGAAGGAGAGACTGACGTCGATACAGGCTCTCCAGTTAAAAAGACTGAACTTTGTTGACAAGGATTTCGTCATCTTCGTCGTCACATTCCATCAAGTCCAGGATTTCTCCCGTCTCTTCTTTGTCAGTTCTTTTCACAACTATATCGGCTTCTTCCTGCTTCTTTTCTCTCCAAGTTGCTTTAGTATTGACGAAGCAGGTTTTGCATTTGTTGGCCAAATGACCGGGGAGACAACACTTGAAGCACAGTCCTCGTTCTTGGCATTCTTTACGAGAGTCTGGTGTAAGCTTGGGCGGTCTAGTGACTGTAGTTGTATCGACTTCCATAGTGTTTGGATCTTTACAGGGAAAAGAGAAAGGGCGTGAGACTGGAGTAGACGTATGAGTGGTACGCGTTTTGATTTCCCTAACTCTGTCCCAAGCTGCGTTGAATGATACGGCTTTTTCATACCATTTATCGACTGAGTCTGGTACTGGGTCCATGGTCATGATGTGCATCATCAGGTTAGAAGGAATTCCCATGGAGTAGTAGCCAATCAAGATGTTGTGGTCCATGATACCGGCACGTGCAGCGTTGGTCTGAAATTCGGTGGTGTAGAGACTGAGAGAGGGGGTGAACACGCCTTTATTCAGGACCATCTTCTTGGTGGAAAGCCATCCGATTGCTTGGTTGACGACATCATGGTGCTTGAATGCTCTGTTGAGTTTAGCGGTGAAGGAAGCCAAAGTACCCATATTAAGAGTGCCGTCATTCTGTACGCAACTAACGCGAAATGTAGCTGCCCAACTCTTGGCCGATCTCTTGTTCATGTAGGAAAGAGCGAAAGCGATTTGCTTGGCGTCATTGTTGTAAATCTCGGAGTTGGTGCTAAGGTAGAACACAACGTTGTTGTACCATCCTGGGTATTTGGAATAGTTTCCGTTGAACTCCTGGGGAGCGTTGAGTCTCAGTTCAGTGGGTCAATTAGTCATTGGTAAGGAAGTGACAAAGGATCGAGGCGAAGGTTGAGTGGGTACGGGGGATCTAGGTGAGGGTTGTACTGGGGTTACTGGTGAAGTTTCTTCGTTGTCTTCGTCTTGGTCTGAGGGGTCTGAGAGTTCTTCGTCGTCAGATGATTCTGGGATAACTGGGGATGGGTGTCGAGGTGTTGTTCTCGACGTTCTGGGAGTACTAGAAGACAGGGTGAAGGGTGATACAGCTCACGATGGTAGTGGCCGTGCAGAAGTAAACTTTGAGCTTTTGTTACGTGTGGGCCTGGTAGGCTCGCACATATCTGCAAGGTGACTGGGACTGGGACAAGGACTAGGACCTTGTGAAAGGCTTTGTTATAGAGAGGCCTGCTGGGACTGAGAGGCAGGGTTGAAGTCATTGAACTGAGAGGCAAGACTAAGACTAGAATTGCAGAGCTCAAAGTTAAAGACTACAGGTCGTGCTAGTGTGGTTTATATACGTATGGGACATGAGCACGGACCATGACTATGAAAGGGAAGAGGATAAAGAAGGATAAATGAGAAGAACTGCATAGAATGCAATGGAAGTGGAAGGAACCCTGTTGAAGGGCGGAGAACTACGTGGCTATGTATGACTCAGGTAGTGAGTCAGCTGTAGAAGTTCATAGAATCGGAACGAAGGAAAGAAAGTGTAATCTTGATGACGAGAGAAAAGTGAAACCATGGTTTACCATGAAGGAGTCATCAAGAGTGAAAATATTGAAGCGAATAGAAGAGGGAAAAGAAAGAATCGTAACAGTTAGCATTATACTGTGTTCGTACTGCAGCAAAAAATTTCTTGGTCATCTGAAGAGTCTGATCTTTAGTTGCGATGCAAGAGATCCAGGCAGCAGAAGAGTAGTCATCATAGAATATGATAGCATAACATTTCTTGCTGTACCCTAAAACCTTAAAAGATTTAAAATCGCAATGGATCAGCTCAAAGAAAGCAGTTGCCCGCATCTCACTATGAGGAAAAGAGCGATTGGGTTGTTTTCCCAACTGGCATCCTCGACATAAGTCACATTGCAATGGAATAGAAACATCTGGAAAATCCTAGAGATGCTTCTTTGCTGCATGGATTACCTCTTTCGAGGGATGTCCCAGGTGCTGATGTAACAGTTAGTAATCTACTACAACAAGAGAAAGTTCTTGTACATCATGAAGCGGTGGAGCAGATAACCAGAACATTGTATCGCCTGGATGCTGATGAAAAGTGAGAAAAACAGCATTGGAACAAGTGTCATAAAAGTGAATGGCATCATTGTTGTGATGCAGACAAATACATGCATTGCGTAAGAGAGTCCCCATTGAAATAAGTTTCAAGGTACAATCTGGCATGTAGACCACCAGCATTAACCACACAAGGTTGTTATTGAACCATACAAGAACAGTTCCTACACCTAAAATTGGTGTAGACCTGTTCATGCTTTGTGTGCTTTGTGGGACTGAAAAAGGTCTATATTGTACAAAGTCTTTTATGTCACTTGTAAAATGTGACGATGCTCCAGAGTCCAATAGCCAGACATGTGAAGACATGGCATGGGAGTGAGCTTTTCCCTTTCCCTTTCCCTTTCTATCCTTAGGGGTTTGACGACAATTGTCACACTGGGCAAAAGCATCCAAAAAAGAATCATGATTTGGATATGTAGTTACATTACTAGTGATAACTACTGATGACACAGCATGACGTAAATTTTGATGTCTACGAAGTGAAGATTCATCAGCCCATATGTATAAAGGACAAAGGAAGGAAGGGACTAACCATTCTTCCATGGGATCATCAGATCCAACGAGGCCATACCCATAAGGGTCCTCATCCTCGATGATATTGCCTTGTGGGTCAAATATCAGATCTTGAGGGACCCGTGGAATGTAATCAAACATACCCAGCTCAATTGTCTCTCCGAGCAGGTCCACCAAGTAGTGAAAGAATGCCTTAAGGTAGGCATCTGGTTCCTCAATCCCTAGACTCACCATTTCGGAATCAGGTGTACTGATCCGAGTGGTTTCGGCGAGGGGAAGACGTGCTGTCTCTTCGAGACGGTCAGTGAGGGGATGTGAAGCAGCAACCTCAGGCGCATTTTGTGCAAACGGCCCATCTGTTCAGAAGGGCGAGGGGCGGCAAGTTTGTCCAGTGGGCCCAGGGCTCGCATTCCATTGTCGTTTGGTAATGATCAGATCGAGGCACTTTACGGTTGCTTGCATCGCTGGGACACCAAGCGAGTCGGCGAGCACAACAGTGCGCTTGGTCTCAGAGAAGGCCAGGGGCCCGTAATGGGCTGCATTGGGTATATGCACGACAGCGCGCAGGTCGTGTGGTGCAGGCGTGAGAGGGTGCGAAGTGGCAGTGTCGTCCATTATCGTAGAAAAGGAAAAACTTGATGAGGCAGCATTTTCAGCCACTTGATGTGCACAGCATTCACAGCAATTCTTAGTCGTGCTGGCTGACCATTTACCTTCTCTGTGCTCCTTCTGCGAGGGTTTGTTAGCGTTGCTGCCTGAATGCAATGGTCCAGCAGTAGGTTGCTAGTGCTGCTGCTGACTAAAGGTCAGGTCTGCCTGCTTGCGCGTGACGGGCCCAGTCTTGTGCGCCTAATGCATGGGAAGATTGTTGCAGGGAGTGGACTTACGCTTTGAGAGCTGTTGCTCCCAAGCGGCCATGGTCATCCGTTCAATATGGTCTACAGTCGGCACAGTAGTGATGGTGGCGGAGTCAGTTTTGATAGTTCCTGCATTGAGCAATTGGGTGGTAAAGGCAGCGTATGTCGGGAGCTTAGACAGGAGTATCATGGCTTGAATGCGAGCCGAGATGGGGTACTCGAGCTGTTCAAGCAAAGTGAAATGTGCGTTTGCTTTTGAAAAAGTCTGAGCCAGGTGATTGTTCTCGGAAAAGGTCAGAGACACGAGTGACGAGTCCCTTGAACTCCACATAAGCCGAAGCAAGAGATGGTGTGTTGTAGGTGGCTTTGAGAGCATCCCAGAGGGCTGATGCCATCGGGTACTCAGTGAAGCGGGAGGTAATGTGCTGGTCGATTTTCAGATGTATGGCTCTGAGCGCTTTGTCATCGTTCTCGTCCCATTCCAGCATTTTGGCATCGAGAGCCTCCTGCTCGGCAAGAGTGAGAGTAACCTTGGTCTGAACATTGTCAACCATAGTGGTGGGGTGCGAAGAGCGAGAATGGGTCATCTTTTGATATACTCCGGCAAAACGGAGGTAGGCATCCATTTGTTGGGCTCATCTCTTGTAGTTGGGACCAGTCAAGACAGGAAGGTCTTTGATGAATGAAGACATTCTGCTGGATGAAAAGTCATCAGTGTAAGGTAGAAAGGAGCAGAGAAAACCACATCTCAACGACAAAAAAACAGAGCTAGCATTTAGGTGAGACAGAGTCTCCCTATGTCCGGTATGGTCAGGGATATGTCAGCGAGCGTTCCCGCACCACTGCTGACCTGTCTGTTTTCAGACAGAAATGGTGTTGACCTCGAGAGTGTGTGTTTCCACGTCATCTCTGGTCATTGACTCAGGTAAGCTGCATTGCACATCTTGTTCAGATGGCATGCAGGGCTCATAACCTGTTGCATTGGCAGTCCCCCTTTGCAGGGGGATGGGAAGAGCAATACAGGTAATCTTACATACCTTGTAGTCGATGGTTGAATTTGAGGTGTAAGAGTGATTCAAAATCAACTGTCTGTATTCATACTCCAAGTCGACTTATATAAACTACAAGTCCAAGTATGACTAAGCTTATTACTAAGCTAAATAGGGGCACTACCGTTTCTTTCAATAGTTCTGGCCAGACAACACAGCTAGTTTGCTAATGTAGAAATGATTGACGATGAGCTTTGATAGAAGCCTGATGCTTCTGCATCAGCCCAGATCATGTGATGCAACTGACACGAAGGCCTAGTTCTGCGTTTGGTGTTCGCTAGCTCACGACCTACTTAGAACATCCATCCGTCTATCGACGGCTTGCCTGCTTTGCCTCTTTTGGACGGATTGGTCACCAGTCTAGCCAGACCCGATTCCTTTTCTTTTTACGTCCCTTGCTAAGTCAGAACAATTCTCGTCTGATGGGTCTGGTTTCCATTTGGTGCACGCACTCATGCTCACATTCTTAACAGCCCTTATAAATTCCAAAGCAGTATAATCAACTTGGACAGCTTGCCAGCACGAATGAGATTTGAGAATAAGCATGACAGTGCCATTTCTTATATTTAACATGCAAAGAGAAGATCTACAAAACCAACCACACCTATCTCTATTCGGTACAGGCACAAACAAGGAGTTCAAGTCGCGTCCGTCTATGCAGCGCTGCTCCCTTGAGTCAAGCCAAGGTTACCACGTTCCAACACCGCCTTAAACCCATAGTGGCTTTCGTAGACAAATTGTTCCGTTGCGCTGTACATCCCACGAATCGGTTTGCTCGCGTTCAGCTTGTTCAGCACAATCTTCGCCTCCTCGTCTTCCGCGGACACCACTTCGTTCACATCGAGAAGGATCGGTCCGGATGGGGAGAGAAGTTCTGGGTCCAATCTATCCAGGAAATTATGTTTTCACCGAGTCCGCAATCGATCAGAGGTAAGTATGACCTACCTCGAACGGACAGACGCATCCATCTCAGGGTCAGCCGGGGCGAATAATTGTCCGCAAAAGTCCATGGTTTTCTGTAAATTTTGTCATCATTCCGTCCGCTCGAATGAGTCTGAAGGAATTACTTGTAGTTCATCCTCTGTCAGAGTCTTTCCTACATCTGCAGTACCCTGGATGACTGGGAGGCATTCACGTATCAGATAGTGTCCTCACGGGCATACCTTCACCTACCAGGTCGGAGGAGATCAAATGCGCGATCAAAGTTGTCCTCGTTGACATCGCTCATCACTGGTGCGCTCTGGTTTCGGATTTGCTTGTACGTTCCCAGCACAACGAAGAGGAATCTGGTCGACGGATATAAGAATCCCGTGTGACTGCCGTTCGCAAAAAGATCCTTACCGAGTGTATGAGACGCCGACCTTCGACGTATGCCAGCGCTGCGCTTCTTCCTCCGTGGAACTGCCACGGATAGATGCTGCAATCGTGATAGCCGCAGACAGCGCTCCAGTGAACGCGAGATGAACGCCAGATGAGAAAAAGGGGTCGATGAATGCTATCAATCATTTAGTATCATCGAGCGAATGGCATGTTTTCGAGTCCCCTCACCTCCAGCATCCCCAGCGATCCGATAGTTAGGCCCTGCGTGTGTCGATGCAGCATAACTAAAGTCGCTTGCAGCCTTCACACCTTCTGCTTTGTCTTTGTTCAGCAGTCGGCCTTCACCGATCAGTTTCATCACTTCAGGTGATCGGCCCAATTCTTCAAGGTAGTGGTCCTGGAGGCTGTATCCACGTGCGCCGGCAGCCTCCCTCCCAGCACGCTTCTTGCTCGTGCTGATATCCTGGTCGATGACAATCCCGACAGACGTCGTTCCATTGTGGAGGGGAATGAACCAAGACCATCCGGACTCATCTGTATCGAGAGTGTGAGTGCGTGTGGATATACTCACCAGCTGAGGATTACCTTTAAGAGCTTCAATGTAGACAGCATTCTCCCGTGTCGTGTTGGGCATGTATACGCCGGTGTTCTCCCAGTATCCCCAGCAGGCAACATTGCTCAGACTTTTGTTGAATTTCCGGTTGTTGAGGTAACGTGTGGACATGATCCCGTTTCTGCCGGACGCATCGACCAAGTACTCGAACTCTACTCGGCCCTGTTCCCCGGTGGATTTCTTCCAGGATGCCGCAACCGGTTGCTTCTCGTTAGAGGTGCTGAAATGCACCTCTGTGACTCGGGTGTCTTCGACGACATGCACGCCGCAAGAAGCTGCGTGGCGAAGGAGAATTTCATCAAATTCAGCACGGAGCTATGCAAAAAAATAACTTAGTCGGAAGCCGAGACTGAAGTGATAAAGAATATGGCACGCACGACGTTCCATGCACCGTTGTTAGGGTCGAGGGAGACAAAGTCGGTGTCTGCGATGATAGGTTCAAATGTCATTGGTACGTCATGGGACGTGATATGCTTACATCCTTCACGTTTGTGTTGATTCAGCTTCACAGCTGCACCAGGCTGCCATAACGCCATCAGCTTCCTTGATTTCCGAACGTAGCATCATGTGAGATACATACCTTGAACGCAAATCCATACGACTTTACTTTTTCTTCTGCTCCGATGAAGCGCAAGAATGGCCTTACGGAGGGCAGCATGCTCTCTCCGATGTGGTACCTTGACGAGGTGTCAGGTCTCCGTACTAGTACGTATACATGAAACGAAATAGCTGACCTAGGGAACTTTGAAGACTCGAGAAGGAGAACCTGGAAACCCTCCCGAGCGAGTGCAGCAGCAGCATAGCTACCTGCTGGACCACCTCCGACAACGAGGATTTGAGTCGATTTTGGTGTCTGATGGAGCTAGGCGTCATTCAGTGTTCCAAGCAGAAGCACTGAGGACCCACCGCGATTTCGATGGCCATCTCTGTACTGGCTAGGATTGAGAGTGTGTTGGCAGAACGATGAATCGTGCTCCTAATTTTATAGTTTGACGCGAAAGGTGTTTCCCATGCAAATGGTGTATTGCTACGTTTCTATGGAACGCCGTTTTTTGATGGTAATAACTGCGGACACTGCACAATGACAAGCGGTAGTCCAAACCAATGCATTGATCGAGACCTTTGAGCCACAATCATACATGGGAATAACCTTGAAAGGAAATGAAGAAATGAAGACAATGAACGGATGAGGATGAAGCCATCAAGTAAGGCACCGCGCGCACCTCCGATTTAGACCGGGAGTCCCACCCTATCAAGAATCGGAAAGTAACGTCCATCAAACTGAGCGGTTTCGTGAGAGAATGATCGGAGGTGGCTTTGAACGCCGCATCGAGTAGCTAAACTAGTAATAAGTTAGCTGGTGAATGCGTTGACCCATCTGGTGGATTGACGGCTCAGCGCAAGGGAGGGCTCGCTTGTGTATATGGTCATAAGGCCAGCGTGCGGCCTCAAAACGTTGAGCTAGTACCAGAGAGCAAACAACTCGTACTAATGTTCGGTCCTGAGATTTTGTGGTGACTGTAATGTGAGTAAAACCACATACAAATAAGGATAACCGGCGTATAGATCGGAACAACTTGGAGTAAGTACAGCATGATGCCCCCGCGGCTTGACGAACCTGTGGGGTTCGTGAGACCATGTACTCGCCGAAAAATCAGGTTTGAAGGGACAGTCGGATAATTTGGTTACCCCAGTGTGTCACATGTATCATCGCTTCAATTCTCTTTGTCACCAGACCTGCTCATATGCACAGAATGTGCCAAAACCCAGTTGGCGATTGGGAGTCAAAGAAGCCTCATAGCGGTCGACTGAGACTCTATGTAGGGTTTAAACTCAGAGCGGACTCAAAAGTGACGAACGGATGCAGAATCATGTTGCCAAGTGTCGTCGCGCTAAGTTGGAACCTTCCGGGCCCATCAGTCACAGTGTCAACGCACCTTCTCGACAATCCTATCAGTGATCGTCAGCAGCGGTGAATGGTCCGCGGATTGATCTATTCTCACAAAGCCTTGAGACCGTGACTCTGATTTTGACTGTTTGGGTGTAACCGTACATTAGGCCAGGCACATCACATCTCATGATGGTGTTCGATGATGGCGGACCTTACAATTTTAGATAGCTCCGAGTACTATCACCGTCTTCACGTCGAGGAAATTTATCAAGAGAGTTCAACGGTGTGTATACACCAACCTCGGCTTGCTGTTGACAGGATGTTTGATCGGAGTTGCTTGGATCCAGGTTGAGATCGAGCAGCCATCGCAAGTTCGATGGTGACACTGGTTGCCATTTACATCAGACTCTCACGCCCCAACTCCGTTCGATTCGCAAGACCTGAGTTGCCAAAAGTGCAAGGTGTGAGAGCTTTACCTAGGCGTGCCTTGCAGCTGTATCTGAATCATGTGTGTATCTTTTCATCAGTGTATCAAGTGGGGGGTTCCAGACCACGTAGTATTATTATGACACGACATGGACTCTCTCATCACTCGATCACCACTTCAAAATATCACCCAGTAGCTTATATCCACACCCATGCCTTGCCCGGCCCATCAATGAATACCACGATCAACCCATCGTGACGCTAGGCAGGGGCGGGGCGGGGCGAGACACTGACATTGTGGAGACTCTAGCGACTCGATCCTGCGTTCAAGAAAGACCGCTTGCTAACAAATAATACTTATGCACTCGAAATCGACCACGCCGCCGCATCAGTAGCCACTGGTCCTGGCATCATGCATCAATGCATCAACGTCGGTTACGTACGGGGAATGTCTTCATCGAATGCAGTGTTGGCGGGACATTCTACACACCCAGGCCCTTCGGCAAGACCCAGGTGTAATTTAGGCCGTTGCCTCCTTCCCTTTCCAGGTCAACGGTCCTTCAGACGTTGGCGTTTGCCTTGGATCTAGGGGTTCCGAGAGTGGCAATCCGGCTAGTCACACCGTATCTATCGATAAGTAAGTAGCATGGGAAAAAAGCCTGACAAGATTATGATTGAGGAAGTTCGAGCTGGAAAAGGGGGGTTGAGTGGGGAATGCGAGCGCGTGAAATGCGGGCAGCGTGGGCAAATGATTTAGGCACCTAGGGCCGCAAAGAGTTGGCTGCATCGTGTTGCAAATTCTGTCGCGTTTCTGCCGCACCACCCACCCCCTCTCACTACCTGATAACGGAGGGTCATTACAACTTGGCCTCGGCGACGACTTCATTCGCGATGCGCAGAGAGAAGGTGTACGTGTGGTGAGTCATTATACACAGGGTCATGGAGACGAACCGCTGCGGGGACATGGGCTCTATGCAGAGCACCTATGAAGATCTCATTGATAATAAAAATGATTATGAAGATTGATGGCAGGAACAGACCAACAACATTTCTTACAGCAATAGATATCATTATATCCGACACCACTACTCGAGGTCGTAGTTAAGCATACCGGAAGGAAAGACTCTGTGGAAAAGAGGCATTAACGACTGTTATCAACCTCGTCCCCATGACCCTGTCTATGGTGACTCACCAGACGTTCACCTTCTCTCTGCGCATCACGACTGAAATCGGCCATCTCAACAGACGTATGATCGCTGAAGCGATGGGCGAAAAATGCCACACCCAGAAAGCCGTCCGTACTAATGAGTTCACCGAGCGCGTGGAAGTTGTCACTGTCAAGTATGGAATACGTGAGCGAGATAGCGCCTGGGTGGCAATAGCAGAGCGCAAACGCAAGCGTATCCTCCAATGCAGTCATGGCCAGGCCATATACATGGTCCCTGGCAAATCCAAGGCAAATCGACTTGACAGGGAATCCGATCGGTAGGCATTCCCCAAACGAAACACTACCATCGGGTTCTAGGCAAACGCCCATGACTCTAAGTGCGTTAACGTCAGATCGGTATCTCCCTAGTCCACAGAGAGTAAATGATATCTTCCCAGTCTTGGTATCTATGGGTGATTCGTGGATCACTCTGCAGTCGCGTAGCGTCAGACTAAAATCGACTTGATTCCAATGTGACGGATAGAGCATATCGCCTTCAAGCAGATGTGCAGTCGGTATCGGGAAGCATTCCACATTTGATCGATACTCGAAATTACGATTTGACCCTGTGACCTTGACAAAATGCGTTTTAGTAGCAAAGAAAAATGTACTTGTGTGTATCGGATCAAATGCCTGTTGAACACTATCAGCTAGCTCACAAGTGATCGAAATAGGTGCTTACTGTATCATCGGTCGCAGCCGGAATGTGATACCGACGCAAGGTACCGATATCCATGATGACAAGACGCCCGGACGATTCCCAATCTGAAGAGCATTCCCCGACGTTCATTACAAGAAGGCGATGATACAGCCGGACGTCTACCAAATCGGCCCAGCCTTCAACCACGGCCGGTGTTAAGGTGAAAACAGTCTGAAGATTCGAAGGCTGTCCTCGATGCATGAGGACCTTGGCGATGGTACTGAATTCTTTAGCATCCCTTCGAGTATTGATGGTGTCAATAAAGACACTTACAACGCATCTTTAAAGAGAAGTATTGCAACCGCCAGGATACCATCCTCTTGTATAGTTCCGACACTGAACACACGGAGTATGCGATGATGAACGCCAGCATCATGCAGTGTCAGTGCAGACTCGGAGATGTTGCTACGATACGAGTCGTAGCAAACGAGGCTTGACCCTTCTGCAACAAAGAGCCACCTGCCCAAAAGTACGGAGAAGGTTGCATCGCAGCCGAACCTCATACAGCTAATGAGAACTTTGGGGGATTTAAAGGAGGATGGCCACACAGAATGAAATTTCTCCCCTCGTAACAGGACGCTGATGAGATAGGGGGTAGACTGCCATTCGTAGGGTCCTGGTGGTAGGGGAAAGGAACTTCTTCTAAACAGCTTCTTCCAGATGCTTCGATCGTTCAACAAGCTTCGAAGGGATTTAGAGACCTGGATCAGAGTAAAGTAGATGGTCGCTGGAATGATAAAAGCAACACACGGTACTGAGAGCTACCATATCCTTGATATGACAGTGATCTGCGAAGAGATGCATAATGTCAAGTGGCATGCCTTCCAAAGATGCAGGCCAGGATCCATCATAAGTGGTGGGTTGTCTATTGCGGTGAGTCTCCATTTCACTATATGGGGGTTATGAAGTGAGTCAGTAGGAGTGTCTCTCGCGCTCATGACCAGCCCTAACACTGCCCTGGGGGCGCCGGCTTGAACCAGAACAATATCTAAGACCCGTGATTAGTCAGCAATCTACCTGCGTGCTCCCTGTCGAATCCATGCGGCTCCGAGAGTCCTCGAGTTGTTTTTTCTGCCCTACCAAGAACATGAACATGTCGACAACCGAAATAGCAATTATATCAGCACAATGGCTTGACAACGTAATGTTTTGGCGACGCGACTTTTGGAGGTTTCCTTGAGTGTGGAGCGCATGCGAAAGGTTTCAATTGTACTCGTAGAGCAACGGTTAATAGTCAGTTCAGTGGTCTAATGGTTATGATTTCTGTCTCACACACAGAAGGCTCGGAGTTCGATCCTCCGCTGGACTAGTATTTTTCGCTGTCTGAGCCTCATTCTTTTTATCCTTTTCCGCTCAAAACCACGTAGGTGATTACTGGTGTATCGATGTTTGGATCCGTTCAATGCTTTGAACAGCTATCACTACAGCCTGCATTCTGTCGTGCGATGAAGGATGATGGCCTATCCATTGCGTACGAGTTCGACATATTCACTTTCGACCAGCGTCTGAACTTGACGTAGAATGATATCTGATTTCTTCTATCCCAACGTAGGCGGGGTAGAAAATCACATATACATGCTCAGCGCCAATCTCATCCGTCGCGGCCACAAGGTCATCGTCATCACGCACAGTCACCCTCCAGACCGCGTTGGCGTACGTTGGTTGCTCCCCTCGCTCAAGGTATACTACATCCCTTTTATGACCATCGCTTCCTCCGCGACCTTGCCGAACTATTTCACGTTCCTTCCGTACTTTCGGACCATCATCGTCCGGGAGCATATTCACTTGATCCATGCACACGCGAGCCTCTCGTCTCTGGGCCAAGAAGGCATCCTGCATGCTCACCTTTTCGGCGTTCGTACGGTGTTTACGGACCATAGTTTATTCGGGTTCGAAGACGCGGCGAGCATCTTGACCAACAAACTCTTGGCAGCCGCACTCAAAAACGTCGATGCTGTGATTTGCGTCTCACATACTGGGTGAGTCTAATGACAGAATCACCTCTGAAAATAAAAGAGGGGGGGGGTTACGTTCTGCATGGACAGCTAAAGCCGACTTCAAATATGACAGTCGCGAAAACACCGTACTCCGAGGTCAACTGTTCGAGCCTTTGGAAGAGGATCCTTCGGTGTCGGTCGTGCGATCGAGCGTGTACACTATCCCGAACGCACTCGTCGCTGAGCAGTTTACCCCCTCACTTCAGCCACAACCCCTCGAGACCAGTGAGTCCACACGCCACTCTCTGGATGTTATCCCCTTCGTCCGACTGAGAGCGCTGAACGACCACAGTCAACATTGTCGTCATCTCGCGCCTGGCTTATCGCAAGGGTATCGATCTCCTCGTCGCCACTGCGCCTCGCATATGCGCCGCCTTTTCAAACGTTAACTTTATTGTCGGTGCGTGAGCGCGCCTCGTTCCAAACATATGCCGACGGTCCACTCAAACTAAACATAAACAGGCGGAGACGGTCCGAAATTAAACGACCTACTCCAAGCACGCGAACGGCATCTCCTTCAAGACCGAATCGAACTGCTCGGGCCTGTTCGGCACCGCGACGTGCGCAATGTGAGTCTGCCCTCCATATCCCCCTCACCTCCGCCCCTACCCGACGTCACTGCTCATTTCCTGACGCCAGGTCCTCGTGCGTGGGTCCATCTTCCTCAATACATCCCTCACCGAATCGTTTGGCATCGCTATCCTCGAAGCCGCATGTACAGGCCTCTACGTCGTCTCCACCCGCGTCGGCGGCGTCCCGGAGATCCTCCCGGAAGACATGATCTCTTTTGCAAGCCCGGATGAAGACGGTACGTCCCTCCCACAGAGTGTGTGAGTGACCCCGTCGCTCATGCCTGTTTCCCCCACCCACAGACGTCTTCCGCGCACTCTCCGAAGCGATTCAGATCGTCAGTCAAGGCCATCACGATCCCCTCCAAGCACACGCACGCGTCAGACGTTTCTACGATTGGATGCACGTCGCCGAGCGGACGGAAACGGTCTATAATACGGTCGTGCGATCCGAACCTATCGATTTTGAGACGCGGGTGAAACGGTGCGTTTTTTTCCCGTCGTTTTCGTCCATGGTGCATGAGTCGGGGGTGGGATGGCTGATACGGTGTGACACAGGACGATGTCGTTGGGTCCGTTCGCCGGGATGATCTACGCCATCATTCTCATTGTTGATTGTCTCTTCTTTCTTTTCCTGGAATGGCGGATGCCAAGGGAAGACATGGATTTCGTACAGGAACATTGGAAACCCGACGTTTTTGCGGAGTTTGCTCACGAGGCCGAAAGTTCGGTACAAGCACAGGTGGACTCAGACACTTGAATCAATTGTCCAAACGAAACAAATACGAGGGTTAATGAAATAAATGAATGAGCTGCGACTTGAGATGTTTGTTGAAGACTACAGTATGCCAGAAGGAACACGCGCTTCAACATAGGAAAGGTGTACCAAGTAGTAAAAGAAACATCACATAAACGAATCGAAACAGAACTCCTTGCTCCATACCTCAAAGCCTGCCCTTGCGCACCTTAGCCCCTCCCCGCCTCCTCACCCTTTTTGCCCCATCGTAATCATCGACTTCGGTATCGAGAGAGAAATCGCCAGCCAACATCTCCCCCCTGCCCCGCTTGAATGGCAGCTGAACACGGTCACGCAGGGAAGGCGAGTTGATATGACTCCCGTCATTCAGCGACAACCGATCCAGTAACGAGCCGCCTCCACCACCACTGCCTCCATACCCCATTAAACGGTCATCTTCAGGATAGCGACGCCGCTCACTGCCAGGTGATGCAGAGCGATAATGCGCCCTGCTGTTTCCCCGCAGCGGTTCTGCACGGTCGTGGTCACGATCTTCACGCCTATCTCGTTTCGGTCCCTTCACAGACCTGGCTCGCCCAAGCATACTCGGTGGTCGTGGGGGTAAACCATTGGCCTGCAGCATGAGCGCACGCTCAGGGTGCATAGGAGGTGGTGCACGGTCACGACCCTCATCTTGCCTAACTGGTGGGGCCGAAAGTCGAGTAACATGATGGTCTACCTCGGAGTCACGGAAGCTCGTCAAAAGATGCTCTGGACCATGTACATCTTGGTTATCCCGAGGGGGTGGCGAGGGCTCGGAATGATAAATATCCATCGTGCGTTTCCGAGGTGGTGGGGAAGACGGCTTGTGGCGTGCAGTCACCTCAACGTTTACCTCATTACCCAAAGTATCGTGTGCGCCTGGGTTTGGTGTGCTGGGACGATGATATGGCTTATTGGCATCACTCGAACGGTACCGATATCCAGGAAACGGACTTGCAGGCCGGAGAGGTAAGTGAGGAGGGCGGCCAAGTGGTGGTGCCAGATCTTTGAATGATGCCATCGAAGACTCCCGGGAAGGGGGAGGTGGCGTGGCGTGCGTCGATCCCTCCGGAACCCTGTCTTCCGAGGAAACGCTTTTTTGCGGACAAACGGGCTCCGTATTTTCCTTGACAATAGGTGGCCCGAATCGAGACTGAGAAAATGAAACACTACGGTCAAACAAACTATCGAGGAAGGCTCGACAGAGGAAGGCTCACAATGCCCAACGCAGCTCGTGAAGGACGAGTTGGTGGCGCTGCTGATTCAGCCTGAGGTAGCGCACGCAGGTTATTTGGCTAATCAACGAAACAGGTGAGCTGGAGAATGATCAAGAAATAGGGGCTCACCGGAGTTTGGCGAGTATCTTCACATCTGGTCGTCTCCATCGGCACACTTCGGTCACCAGTCGTACCGTCAGGATGTGGCTGAGAAGCATGAAATGAGATTATCGTAAACGTCGAGGAAATCATTGGAATGAACATAGACGAAAACTCACAGGTCGTTCATGGTCCCTGTTAATCCGATCCCGCCTTGGGGCAACAGGTTCACCATTACTTCCAGATATAACGCTGGGAGCCTGGCGGGTAGTGCTCGGTGGGACGGGAGTAGGTGGAAAATTGCCTGTAAATTTATTCCTAGAGCCAATCGGTGTGTTATTTGTCCCAGATAATTTGACGTTAGATCCGGAAGAGAGAAGTTTGGTTTCGACCCCACGAGTAGACTCCTTCTGCGGATAGAAGCGGCGTTTTAGTCATGTATTTTCCATGGTAAAGTGTGTAGACTTACTTGAGTGGTTTGATCTGCGAAATGACGTTCCATCCCTTGTCGGTCTCTCGAAGAACCGAAACGAGGGGAGTCCTCAGCCGCGAAACGATGCCTTAAATCGATCCCGTCTCGGGCTTCGCGAACACCTTTCGTACATGAAGACAATGTTCGTCAGCCATACGACAAGCATGAAGGAGTAAAAATATACCTCTCGGTGGACCATCATTGTCTGGGTTCAGCATAGCCCTTGGATATCTTGGTACATCATCCTGCAAAGCTGGTCGTCTCGGTGGAATGTGTTTTGTCGGTGGATCAGACGACCTAGTCAGAGGAGCGTCATCAACATCTATTCCAGCATCAGGCGGACGACCTCTTGAGGACTTATGCATAGTCTGTGAATCTGCTTGCGGGAATCCGTTTGCACGCGATTTGGACCAACGGGAACGACCGCGGTCACGATCATCACGCTCAACCGCGGGAGGACCATGTTGAGGTTGAGGCGGACAAGGACTGCGGCGCGCCGAATCCCGTAGCGTATCATCAGGAACTACTCGACTTATATGCCGATTTTCAGGTACAGTTGAGCCAGCGGGTCCTGAGGGATAACCACCGCCACGTTGAGCAGGAGCCGACCTTGCACCTAGACGGAACACCTCGTCCTGTGGGGGCAAGTCTGCTCCTTTCCTTGATCCTGGTCCTAAATGTCCATCGAGGGAGTACAATGGAAGAAGCAAGAGACAAATACGCGAGTTGACGTTGACATGAGGATGGATGTTGTATAGGATGGTTCAAAGACGTACGTTGTGCATCTGAGGTAGGATAGGTAGGAGTGTCATCGTCTCCGCGTACGTCCGACATTGAGCGCGAGCTTGGAACGTCATGAATGTAGCGAGCACTGTAGGAAGCAATGTTATCTGTGCGGGCCCGCCCCATGCCGGCGTCGCCGGATTCGGATTGTCGATGACCGCGCTGAACGGGACTAACTGCCTGCGAGAAACGGCTCCTTCTCCCAAAAAAAGGTGCTTCCGAAGGCGGCTGGGTTAGCTTCATCGAGTGCGGGGTAGCATTCGCAGATTCCTGAGAGCCACGAGTATAGGAGGCGGGTGACTTTGGCCCTAGAGAATAAAGGTGGGAGGGGACATGCAAAAGGGGATACAAAGAGAAGAGAAATGTAAAAAGGGGAGAAGACAGGGATCCATGATGAGCGTCCGTGTGTCCATGCGAGGAAGTCGAACAAAAAGGAATAGGATATCGTATGGCGCAGCTCGACTCCCAAGGCTTCGCGAGACGTCTGCGATATGCTCTGTCCTCCACCTCGAGAGGAGCAAACGCGCCGAGTACGAGAGGTGGGGGGAGGGGAGGAGGCGGACAACGTACTTAGAGTCGATGACATTTCAGTGTCTCGTGGTAGATTACGACAATCAGTTTCTGGGGAAGTAGGGTCATCACGTTGTCTGCGTTCCCTTGGGCGTCCATGTGGCACACCGTCACGCGCAACCCAGACACGATCTTGAACAGACAATGCAGCTAGAGAAGGAGCTTCATGGTGAGAACTCTGCATGTCATCACGATCACCGTAGGAGCTAGCAGAAGATAAAGGCCGACGAGGCGGCGGTGAAGGGTCCCTCTCTCTTGCACGAAGGGGTGGAGGCGAAGGCCGACTGTTCCTGTGGTTGGGAGAGTACGAATCTGGAACGTAGGAATCGATGAGCTGAGCCGATGGAGCCGGTCGCTCCTCCCGCCGACCGGTCTCACCAGGGCGGTAGTGGCGATCATCATAAGACATGTCACCACTCTCTGTGCGACCTACACGTGGGATAAGGATTTCACTCCTGGTCGACAAAGATTTGTCTAGAGGATCATCACGACGATCAGACCGTTCAATGCGCTTTTCGCGAGTGGCGAGGACATTGGGCCGAGTCCATGTAGACTCTTGTGTGTGGATGTTATAATAGTAAACACCGCGACCACTTCTTGGATATTTGACTTCCCAGCCGGGCGGCAGCGAGTCATTGTGATCATAGACGCTAGCTTTTGAGCCTGTGCCATTCCTCTTGTCACGGTCGGCACGACTAGCCATTGCTGTAGCTTCAATGATAGACGGGTGAGAAGGATGGACGAACGGAACACCAGAGACGACCGGCTTGGGCGGTAGTGCATGTATGAGCGTTCCCAACGAATGGGTACGACCGGGCAACGAAGACTGGTCGCCGGAGCCTGCACGCTCATTGGAGTCGTCTGGTGACTGGTATGGATGCGGGGAATCGCTGTAAGCCTTGAAAGACTCTTGTCTTGCATGGCGGACATTCTTGGGGGGTGAATGGGCATGATGGACGGTGTCCTGTGGAACGCGAGTCTGGTAAGTCAAAAACTCGTCCTCGTCGTCGCCACCGAGCGAGACAGCGTCCTCTCCGTCGTCTATGGAAAAGGTACGCTGCTCGCAGCCATGCTCCGTAACGCCTTCATCTTCCTCGTGTCCCCAATCCAGTACCTCTGTGTCGTCTTCCATGGCGGTCGGTGTCTGAGGAAACAACGACGACGACAACCCGACGCAAGCAAAAAAATGCGCCGATTGAATAGTTTATACTCCGACGAAATGCCGACGGTCTGCCGTTGACCTATGTGGTCAACCATGGCCATCCTCCCGCTGACATCGCCGGGCTATCCGACCCATGCCTCGTCAACGTCCGCCAATGTTTCGCTGTCGAGTCGCATACCGCTTATATTTCGCAGATTGCATCGGTTTCAACAGATGGTCCGTCGTTTGGTCGCAGAGTAGTCCATTCATGCTCATTCTCGCTCAGGACTTTGAAGTAGCCCTATGGCAGCTATCGTACCTCTGCCTCGCTCCAAAGAGAGTGTGAGCCGTCATGGGTTTCAGTATTGCGCGCTAATGACCACGACCTAGTTATCGCAATGTATATTACCACAAACGTGAGTTTGAAATAAAACGTCCTGGAAATCAAACGCGAACGCATTTACAGAGACAAAGAACACCTGGGCAAGGGATGATCCAGCCATACTCATTCTCCTCTTTGGCTGTCTCTTTGGTGCGAACCAGTTCTTCTCCTTCGTTATCTCAAGCGACTCGACTACCTTCTGCAGTAGCAGCCATGGGATGGTCTGTGGTGTATTCTTACTCATTTCTGGATGCAGTGAGACTGGCATTCATCATGATTCTGCGAGATTTTTTGCTCGTAGGCGTGGTCACTGCGACCTTACTTCGGTATGGCGCGCCTTTGTACGAACTCCGATTTCGACTGACGTGGGTTCTGCCAGTCTCTTTGCCAGCAAAGTTCTCTTGTCCACTTCCTCTCATTCATCTCTAGCCGATGCATCAGTCGAATGGGCATATGCGTTTGACGTCCACACAAATGCCTTCTTCCCCCTTTATCTCACTCTGTATATCGCACAACTAATTCTGCTTCCCATCATCACAAAGGATAAGTGGGTTTGCCTCCTCGTCGGCAACACGCTCTATCTCGTAGGGTAATTTCTGTCCACCTCGCCGCTCCCCACGACCCTAACCTCGCCTTTAGATTCGCTCAGTACGTTTACGGGGTGTACCTTGGACTGAGCGGTGAGCTAATCTTGTCGCGACCCATACCGACTAATCCGTCAATTGAACAGCCTTGCCTTTTCTGATACGCGCGGAGATCCTTCTCGCTCCGTTGTTGCCATTGTTTGCCAGTTATGTCGTGTCCCTGCTCGGATTCAATATTGCCAACCATGTTCTGAGAGCGTACTTTGGCTCATGATGAATAGACTAGCTCAACGGAATGTTAAATGTAGCCATGTAAAAATCGTATTTGTTCTGTTGTCTTGCCACGCATCAGCTCGCCAAGTAACCTATCATTTGAACCCCGCCAACCGCACCGTCTCATTTACCCGAACGCTCCTTCCTTCGTGCCCGCCATTCCAGCATAGAGACCATGCCCATCACCCAAGCCCACGTCGAGAAGGCCATCGAGCAGATAGAA
This sequence comes from Veloboletus limbatus, assembly GCA_038088635.1. Taxonomy (NCBI): domain Eukaryota; kingdom Fungi; phylum Basidiomycota; class Agaricomycetes; order Boletales; family Boletaceae; genus Veloboletus; species Veloboletus limbatus. The sequence goes on from JBBPJJ010000213.1 coordinate 25,734, forward strand.
CACCGGCGACGACCGTCCAATATCGACTTCACCCAACACGTCCTCGAAGATGGCAATACCATTAGTACCCAAGAGCGGGTGATCAAAGATGTACGCCTCATTCGTGGCGTTCCTCCCCGCCATTGACATTCTCGTCTCAGGTGCAAGCCCCGGCGATGAACATCCCGACGGATGCTCAATTTTTCTCAAAACATGACCCTTCTAAACCGGATGTCGCCTTCCTCAAGAATCATTTTTATAGAGAGGGACGAATAAGCGAGGACCATGCGATGTGGATCCTCGACAAGGCGACAGCACTTCTGCGGGTCGAGCCCAACGTCCTCCAGGTCGATGCCCCGATCACAGGTCGGTCACACTTGTCCCCGACCTTTTCCGCTTGGACCGTTGTGCTCATTAGCGTCTTCGTTGTCGTAGTCTGTGGTGATATTCACGGACAATATGTGCGTGGGCGCGTTTCCGTGTATCGGCGTGGTGAATTGACGGTGTATGGCGTTGTGTTAGTATGACCTAATGAAACTCTTCGAAGTCGGTGGGAGCCCTGCCGATACGAGATACTTGTTCCTCGGAGACTATGTGGACAGAGGTTACTTTAGCATTGAGGTGGATCCTTGTTATCCCCCTCTACAAGATACTGACTACCCGTTCAACAGTGCGTGCTGTACTTGTGGGCGTTGAAAATATGGTATCCCGACACCCTGTTCCTACTTCGTGGAAACCACGAGTGCCGGCACCTTACAGACTATTTTACGTTCAAGCTCGAGTGTCAGTCTTTCCTTCCGTTCGTCGCCTAGAGGCGAAACGCTAATTAGCTGTGGCATGAATCAGGTAAGCACAAGTATTCCGACCGCCTTTATGATGCTTGCATGGAGTCGTTCTGTGCGCTTCCGCTCGCTGCTATCATGAACAAACAGTTCCTATGCATACATGGTGGGTTGTCACCTGAACTGAACACGATGGATGATATTCGCGCAGTATGTCTCTTCCTATTGTCGCCTATGGGGTACACCTTAAGGGCGCCCTAGATTGATCGATTCCGAGAACCGCCTACACACGGGTTGATGTGTGATATTCTATGGTCGGATCCTGTCGAAGATTTCGGCCAGGAGAAAATGAATGAGAGTTTTGTGCATAATCACGTGCGGGGATGCTCGTATTTCTTTACGTACGCTCGCAAGGCTTTAGGATGCGACAGCACCATACAACTCACCCCGTTACAGGTATCAGGCTGCTTGTCAGTTTTTGGAACGTAATAACCTCCTCTCAATCATTCGTGCGCACGAAGCTCAGGATGCAGGGTGCGTCCATCCGTAGAGTTCCTAATTGCACTTAATCCAGAACCTATTCACAGGTACCGCATGTATCGCAAGACCAAGACAACCGGATTCCCTTCTGTCATGACGATCTTCTCTGCACCAAACTATCTCGACGTTTACAACAACAAAGCTGCCGTCCTGAAATACGAGAGCAACGTGATGAATATTCGCCAATTTAATTGCACCCCCCACCCGTACTGGCTACCCAACTTCATGGACGTCTTTACATGGAGTTTACCATTCGTCGGGGAGAAAAGTTTGTCATCATTCTTCACTGATCGCGGACGGATACTAATTTCGTGACAGTCACGGACATGCTTGTCGCGGTCCTTAATACTTGCAGTAAGGAAGAGCTTGAAGAGTCGGAGGAAGAAGTTCTACCGCCGCCGTCACATCCTGAAGATTCCGTTGAGCGGAGAAAGGTTATCAAGAACAAGATTCTTGCTGTCGGGCGTATGGCACGCGTCTTTGCGCTTCTCCGGTTCGTGGCGTCACTACCATTTTTCTTACGCAGGATGATTCATCGGTTCTTAATCCAATAGAGAAGAATCAGAGAAGGTGGGAGAGTTGAAGAACATAACTGGATCCGGAAAATTGCCATATGGAACACTTGCATTGGGGACAGAAGGCATCAAGGATGCCATTTCAGGATTTGAAGACGCGTATGTTTTACCATCACTCTACTTCCCGCACTTTCCATACTTCCGCGCTCATTTTCGCCTAGACGAAAATCGGATATTGAAAACGAACGCCTACCGCCCGAACTCTTTGACGCCGAAGAAGCCAAGGCCTTCCTCGCCCAACACGCGCACTCCCAATCCCTCCCCGAGACACCCTCCTCAGCCGATCTCTCCCTATCTACTTTGGGCTCGATCGAATCAACCATCGAAGCGGCCTTGTCGTCCACCTCACTCGCGTCCTCACAGAGCAATTCGAGCCTTGGCGGTCCATCGACGCCAACCTCTCCCACGTCGTCACCGAGCAAGGTTCCGTTCCGGGGAAGACACGGGCGTCAGGCGAGTTTGGGTACGACGAGGACGAGTCCTTCGACGCGGAGACGTAGTTTGGAGAGTACGATTTCCATGATTCAGGAGGCATTGGATGGCAAGGATTTGGAGACGGGTGTGAGCGTGAGTGGGGGATCCGGAGAACATTGTGGTAGTTCGGGGTCTGGCTAGGGACCGCGTAGTGTGTAGGGTTGTGATGGATGTAGAATACTTCACTTTTAGTGTTTGTGACGCGGGTTCGTTCTTTTCATGTGTCTGTAATCCGGATTCATTCCTTGTGCATGACAGTGGGGTGTGGTGAATGACCGTTGTCATAATCTTCTGCTGCTTCGGGAGGAGTCGCATCCTACGGTACAATCGGTCGTAATGTATACACTGCCAGTCTAATGCATCGAGTCATGAGATAGTTAGTAGTAGTAGTTTCGCTGTGGGCCATGTTGTGACTCGAACAGTCGTAATCAATGACTCCAGTGGTTCAAAAACTGTGCACACTGCCAGTGTCTGCGCAGAGAATTAAATATAAGAGCCAGTTCAGTATCGTGAAATAACAGCAGAATAGCCAATGGCTATGTCGGCTAGCAGAGCCGACAAGGAGCTGTGTGTCGCTGGAAGTCTCGACCCAGCTGGTAGCCGAACAGTCGGAGCTCAAAATTTTACCTTCCCCCGCAACGCTCAGCATGCCCTCCACCCACTTCTCCTCTCACCAGGAGCTTGACTTACACCACTTGCAACACTTCTTCCAC
>JBBPJJ010000214.1:12693-28792 GCA_038088635.1 Veloboletus limbatus
GGTCTAGGAACATGATGCACGATGTGTGAGTGGACTGAGGAGTGCTAGGTCACGTTGATCGTGACTTACATTCTGCTCTCCGGTGTGAGTAGTACACCAATGAGTTTGGTGACGGAGTCGGTCTCTGGTGTCAACTTGTAATAGGTGGAACATCTGTGCACGAGAAGCCTTTGATAAGAAGTGTTTGGCATGAGATCAATGCGAGACCTGCGGTATTGATGTCGTCAGTAAAGATATTGGGAAGGTTCAAAGATCAATTATAGAATGCAAAGATGTGACGTTTCACGGTGCGAGAGAAGACGCAGCTGCGGCGTCAAGCTGCAGAGGGAAAGGGAAAAAAAAACAAACCTGCGATCGTTGATTAAACTTTCCATCTGCTCGCCGAGCTTCAGGACATAAATTCTATCTTTACTTTTAAGGGCCTCAACGATTTGAGGATCGACGTCCGGGAGAGCACTGGAAATGACGCTGCCAGTGGAGTCGGAATCAGCCAAGGGCTCTGAATCAGAGCGAGAGGGAGAACGGGCGCATTGGGCGCCGAGGATAGAGGAAGGAAGAGGAAGAGGGAATGGAGCAGAGCGGGGATCTGAGCTGGGAATGTTTGAGGTGGGGGCCATGGGGAAAGTGGTGGGCGAGGAAGAGAACATGGGCACGAGCTGGGTGGATTTGAGTGCGGCGCTCACCAGGGACTTGCCCAGGAAGAATTCGCAGTGAGGATGAGATGGAAGTGGAGAGGAAGTGGAGAGTGGGGTTTAATGATACATCCGTACGGAAGGGGTCTAGGGGGAGAGACGAGCTTGAAACTCTCCCGCCCTCGCGTGGGAATTAAGTGGACCCTCACGAACTAAAGAGGGCAGTGCCAACGCGGTGGACAATGCATTACTAATAAGCGCTACGGTACAGAAGGTCCCTGCTAGTGTGATAGTCCTTGCGTCGACGATGGGTACACAACTTGGTAAATGTTGAACCCGAGGCTGTGTCAACGACGTCAGCGATGTCCATCCTCTCGTGAATGCTCTACGTACCAGAATACGAGGATGCAGCATCCGTAGACCGTCAACGCCAGCGCACTGTTGCGAAGCGACCGACTGACACTTGGGTCTGCCTGAGCGAGCTGTCCAAAAATCAGGACCATACCGAAGCAAGTAGCACGGGAATCTCTCACCTTCCAGAAGAAGAGCCCCGGAAGGATAAAAGATATCGTTGTCGATCCGGTAGACCCAACGAACGAAAGCACTTCATTGGCGAATCAACGCAAAGACTCCAGGAGCACTCAGGTAACTCACCCAACTGTAGGTCGTCCAGGTTATAAGCGATGATGAAGCCGAATATGATAATAGCCCCAGTCAAGACTGTATGCTTCATAACCGTCATCTCTCCATCCCCGTGCTCGTCCAAATCCTCTTCGTCTTCTTCCAGTCTCCGCTTAACGAGAGCTCCCCCGTGGAAAATCTTGTCTAAGCAGTTGCGGCATGGATGCACTTGTAAGGGATAGGAGAATACAATAAGAGTGACGATAGCCAGTTGCCCAACCGCAATGAACAGCGAGGTGGAAGGATACATGGCAATGATATTGGCGCCAACCTGTCACAAGCGGCACAATTAGCCAACAAAAGAAGGTAGCAAAAACATATCGTTGACTGACATTCGAACCAAAGGTCAGGTAACCAAATATTGCAATGATTTCATAGACAACGACAGCCCCTCCGATGGATGTACTAATGACCGTATTCAGGCGCTCCTGCGAATTAGTCCGCAGCTCATTGTAAATGGGAAATATCTAACTGATCATCAACATCGTGCTAAAATCAATGAAATGGTGTCTTACATTCTGTGCGCACGTAAATGCGAACACTTGCACAGGGAACGTGGTCACAAAGCTAGGTGTGAAATGGATCAGATTGACTTCGCCCACTGGTGGAGCACCTTCCAGAGGTCTGAAGTAACACGTGGTGACAATAATCACCAGGTATACTATTCAAAAAATATGCTTTGAGCAATACCGTTAAATTGTAATGAATCACTCACCAACAGAGAACATTGCAATATAGCTTGTGTGTCTAAGGCTGTCTAGCTTGCGAAGGAACGAAAAGGGTCCAAGCAGCATCAAAGAGAGAGTTATCCAGTTATGGCCGGACAAGGTCCATGCTGGGGGATTTGTGTCCGGTGAAGTCAAGTCATGGTATAATGATGCGACAACACTAGGCATCAACGACTTGATGATTATGAGATAGCTGGTGAAAGATTGACATCATATGCTCCCTTCAAATTCGTTCTTAATCAATATATACCTGATAGAGACGCCAAAGCACTTGATGGCAATGGCAGCATCAAAGAAAACAGCTGCTTGAGGGAATGTGATTTGAGCGACAGCGAAAAACGAACTTTGCCGGTGTGGAGTAAATTGCGCACAACGAGTGAGCAGGTACAGGCCAAAGCCACCAACTGCTCCAGAGAATACGCATGTGATCACTCCCGGGATGATACCTGCAGATGCCATGACCTGGAGGAGATATCCATTATGTAAGCATACGTCTCTGAGCGCAGAACGAACTGGAAAACTGACCAGAGGAAACGTTACCATACCTGAGGATTGAGGACCATTCGTCAATCTGACCATGCAACTAGTAAACAGACGCACCACTCCCAATGATCGTGTTCGAGAGGTTACTGACAGAGCTGATAATGCTCGCGTGACCTTCTCTAGGCATCGGGACAGCCTCGTTTCCGAGTAGCGCAGAGTTTTCGTTATCCTCTACACGACGATGAGGCTTGGCAGTGTGGCTGACGTCCGGAACTCCTGTCCTCACAGCTCCATACGGTTGTGTCATCTCGTACGACCCTGTAATCTGAAGAGAGAGCTAGAGAACAACACAAATGCCGCTCGAGAAATGTATCACAACACTGAGTGGGGACTCAGTGCGCCTGGAGCTGGTGTGGGTGGACGATTCGGATAAGGACCAGGGTGTGACCCCTCACGCCACCCTCTCACGTTCACTTACGCCTGTTATACCACTGCGAGACAAGGAATCGAGTCATCTTGTAGTATGAAAGCATCACTAGTGTGCGTTAACGCAAAGCAAACGACAAAAGCAGCCAAACAGAACGAAAAGGCATAAACACATCGCGAATTAATGAAGCATCCTTCATTAAAGCCAAAGCTAAATCGCAGGGGGAACAGAAAGTGCGCAAGTTCAATACCGGATCCTACTCTGACTGCTACCCAGTCTTCCTGTCTGTCTTTCCCGCTGACGAGCGTGCATTCGTTGTTGTCTCACATTCGCCATCATTTGCTTCGCAACAGGCGACAGCTCTGACGATGATACTGGGGAGGGTGGCTCGCGCAAGTGATGTGAGTGAACCCCAAACGGTCGAACTGGGGTGACAGGTTGGGGGAGTCGAGACAGCACATCATTCTCCTCGCCATGAGGTGCCATGCCCGTTAAAAGCCCGGCTGCAGTCACGGTCGGCCTCGACCTTTGAACTCCAGGCTGCAATGCAGCAGGATGTCGGCATGGAGAATTGATAGTGAGATCGTGTTTCAACTCGGTGGAGCTACTTGAGGAACCTGACGCGGTTCTCAGCTTGGGTATCTGAGAGTGCATTTCACGCGATCGAGAACCGGTAACAGTGATGTGCTCATCTTCAGTACTCGACTTCTCGCCTAAGATTAACTGCGTGGACATTGGCTGTTCCGTCACAGGCTGGGACTCGTTTAAATCGCATGGAACTGACAAGGGTCCTGTGTTCTGTCGCGAGGGTATTTTGCATGGGAATCGGGGTCCGCGAGGACCGCGGCTGCTTTGTCCTGTGTGTTGGGATATAACGGCTTGTGAGAATATGTGCGACTCCTCAGGCGGAGGTAGCAAAGATACTGCAGCGGCTGGTGACGGAGGAGACTCGCTCGTGTCAGAGGTAAGGGAAGAACGTCGGTGACTGGTAGGTGAAGTAGGTTGAAAAGTATAGGTGTTGCCGCGATGGGGAAGAGGGATTTGAGGGTCTTTGGTATCACTATTAAAATAATCGGCCGAAAAGCGCCGACAGTTGGGTGTAGCCATCTTGAGCTGGGGAAGCCTCGAAACCGGACCATCACAAGTCCTCATCTTGTCACCAAGAAACCCGAATATCTGAGAGGCGCGTTGAGGTGTCATGGTGTTACCGTTGGGCGAATTGGGTGTTTGTGAGTGAGTATGATCGGTGGAGGCACTAAGTTCAACTTCAAGTGAAGAGAAAGTTGGATGATTGGTGGCTGAGGTATCGCATTCAATGGAGAGCGCAGTTTTGTCATCAATAAAACGAGTGTGAGTAAAGTGGGTGTCGGCAGGGGTCCGAGGGCCAATGGAGGATACTGAGGAATTGCCGTCAGTCTCACTGAGTGTCTCGTCAGCTTCAGGAGGACAAGAGAGAGTATTGAACGCAGACCCAAGAAACCTTTCTGCCCAGGATATATCGCCCTCCGTGCTGCTTCTTAACTCTGGCGAAGACGGATGTCCTAGTAACTGTCGCAAAGTAGACCCTGTGCGACGCCTTTGAACACATCCCTCCTTCCTGGGGGAAGGGGTGTTTGAGAAGAGAGCAGAGTTGAGGTGGCCTTGATCATCGTAGTGGTCTAGAAGACTCGCTACGGAAGGGTCCTGACGGAGAAGCAGGAGACGGCTCTTGTCTCGGGGCGTAATGGGCACACTCTTGGAACGACGGCGGGCCGAGTCTGTGAGTGCACGTTTTGGGGTAAAGCTTTCATCCATTGCGGGGTACGCATTCGGGAACACGGTGCGGCTGTGCACTGTTCGACTACGGATGATCACGGAATAGGTGCTACGAGCAGAAACGCTAGCAATAGTTGTAGATGAGGACTTTGGATGAGGAATAATCGTATCGATAGGGTGCGCTTCGTGAGTAAACACATGATCAACCAGAAGCGACGAACGGTTGCGGGAGAGCTTACGGAGGGGGGGCAGAGGACTAAGGCCAACCTGCGACTCTGTCGAAAACCGGCCAGACGAGGAACGCAAGAGGCGGCTGACTTCTGCCTCTGCAACATCATTGATGCAAAGCTTGAGATGCTTCTGGACAGGAGGAAGAGATTCGGTGCAAGGATCCACCGCTGACCGTTTCTTGGATTTCCTGCTACCAATTGAAAAGAATTTTCTGAATAAACCCATTGTAGATGGATAGTCGTGTCGAATCGTAGATCTCAGTAATACAGACTGAGCGAGCTGGACGTTAATGAGCGTAAGATCGTAGAACGAGAGAGAGAGCAGAAGTGCACGAATCTCAACTAGAACCAAACAAAGGACCAAATAACGCGTCGGATAAGTCACGTGCTGTGATATTCGCACTTGCCAGTGACTTAGACCTCTCCGCAGTGCGATGGCCCTTTCTCTGGAAGTGGTGGGCAGCACAGTCCGCGATTTCTGCATGCTGGAGCGCAACTTTTTAGCACACTTCAAGTTGGTCTTGCTGTTGATGCTTCTGTCGTCCTCTGCTCTACTTGGCATACGTCTCCCAGGTCCTTCTAGCAGCAGCAAGGAAGAGAACCTTGGCAAAGCCGGTCTGCCTGTGGCTATCATACAGGTCCTCGCTGCACTAGCCACCATCGCCGCAGCCATCTGGGAATATCACAGCGGGGTGAAAGACTTGCTGAGAGTGAGAGCATTCTTTGCTGTGACGAGGTGCAACACCCACTGTCAAGTGTTGCACTGTGGCCTCATGCCTTTCCACAGGGTGCATTTCCCAATCATGGTGGTGGTGACAGCCATGATCGTCGCGATCTCTGTGTTTTATGTCGTCCGCAGCGCATGAGATGTAACTAATAATTCGAGCTGTGTTTATGTAGTAGTAACATACTCTTAGAGGGTCACGTGGTATGGATTAAACAATGAAACCCGCACGAGAATTACCCACAGCGTTCCTCCTCACGACCATCATGAAAATTAGTAAAAAGATTGAGCAGTCCACGAAAGAGGGAAAAATTTGGTGGTCTTTCGAATACTTTCCTCCGAGAACGGCTCAGGTGTGCATTGGCTCTTCCATCTTTCATATGCCACTCTCAACCTTTTCAAGGGTCTCCAAAACCTGCTCGATCGTATAGAGCGCATGCGGGCTTTGGGCCCCGAATTCATTGATATAACTTGGCGAGTCTTACTTCCGATACCTCTTAGGAACGCTGTTGACCTTATAGTAGGAATGCTGGTGGTCGTACGTCTGATCTCACATCGGAGATGGTGAAGACATGTCAGGGCTTACTTGGCATCGAGACTTGCATGCACTTGACATGCACCAACATGCCACAGGAAAAGGTCGACATCGCTCTGCAAGTAAGTAACACTTAGTAGTCATTTATTTCACTCCCGAAATTCAGGACAATGGCATAGGAAGCAAAGCAGCACGGGTGCCGCAACGTCCTTGCCCTCCGTGGAGACCCCCCGGCAGGCAAGGATGAATGGGAGGCCGTCGAAGGTGGTTTCGTCCATGGAATCGATCTCGTCAGACACATCCGTAAGGATTACGGCGACTACTTTGACTTAGCAGTTCCCGGCTTCCCCCAAAATCAGCTTCTTTCGCCGAAAGAGCGCGAGCTTGAGATGAAATATCTCAAGCAGAAGGTCGAGGAAGGTGTCGATTTCATCTTCACACAGATGTTCTACGATGTCGATATGTTCATCGACTGGGTCAAGTCTGTCAGAGAAGCGGGAATAACTATTCCCATCGTTCCTGGCATCGCTCCCATTCAGACTTGGAATGGTTTTCTGAAGGCAACATCTCTTGCAAAGATTAAGATTCCCCAATTCTTCATGGATTCCTTGGAGCCATACAAGAACAACGACGAGAAAGTCAGAGAGATAGGTACAAAGTTGGTCGCAGGGATGTGCCGCAAAATCCTCGACGCAAACCTCGATATCAAAGGCCTTCACTTCTACACCATGAATTTAGAGAAGGGTACTAAAATGTTACTTGAGGAACTCAGCTTGGTCCCGCGGATTGAGACCGTCAAGCCCCTGCCATGGAGACAGGTACGTCGTTGGTCCCGCTCCACATTGATACTAACTTGAAGCCGTTGACAGTCTCTCACACCAAATCGTCGACAAGAGAACATCCGACCGATATTCTGGGCAAACCGGACCAAGTCTTATTTGTCACGTACTGAGAACTGGGATGAGTTTCCCAACGGACGTTTCGGTGATTCTCGGAGTCCCGCATACGGTGAACTGGATGGCTATGGTATCTCGCTGAAACAAACGGTGCGCAGGTCACGCATGTCTCATCTTGAGGAATACTAAGCTCTTTCCATCAACACAGAAAGAGGAAGGCTTGAATCTTTGGGGCGAACCCAGATGTTTTTCCGATGTCGCTGAACTCTTTGCTCGATTCTGCGAGAAGCAACTTTCTGCACTTCCCTGGTCAGATCAGCCAGTTTCGTCAGAGACCACTGTTATCGCTTCAGATCTCGCACAGATGAACCGGCTTGGCTTCTTGACAATCAACTCCCAGCCGGCTGTTAATGGGGCAAGGAGTGATGATCCAGAGTTTGGCTGGGGTCCAAGCAATGGTTATGTCTACCAAAAGGTCAGCAGGCTTATCCCCGCTCAAGGGAGTGTCTTAATATCAAAGTTAGGCATACCTGGAATTCTTCGTCAACGGTGACTTGTTAGAGTTGCTTATATCGCAAATCGACCTTGACAACAACATGACGTACTACGTCATAAACAAGCAAGGCGATCTACGGACAAATACTCATTCGGATGGCCCGAATGCCGTCACCTGGGGTGTATTCCCCAACAAGGAGATCATTCAACCCACCATCGTCGAGGCCATTAGCTTCATGGCATGGAAGGCAGGTGTTTAATTCATGATCGAGATAATGTAATCTGACGCTTATGGATACGATCCTCAGGACGAGGCTTTTGAGCTGGGCCGCAAGTGGGCTTACGTGTATGATGCCGGTTCACCATCACGCAAGCTCATCATGGATATCATGAACGAATCCTACCTCGTAAACGTGGTTCATAACGACTTCAAGGACGCAAACTCCATATTCGTTCCCTTCTTCAAAGCTGGAGAAGAGTACGCAGCATCACACCAACAACAGCACCACATGGCAAAGACGAACGGTTTTGTGAACTGAGGTGCTACTTCTCTGTCTACTCTTGGCACTCCCCACTTGTTCTTTCCTCGCATTTAGTGACTTTTTCAACAACATGATCCAACTCACAGCATTCATTTCATTATATTACGGGTTCAACCCCCGTATATCATCACACCGCATATCTTTAAGATATCCTCTTCATAACTCGCATCAACTGCTTCCTTGTATCACTGACCTTTCCCTGCATCAACTGCATACACTCTTATATGTTGTCTTCACAACAATATACTTCCCAACGGACGACATAAATGTTTTACTGTAACAAATTCTACGAGCAAATAATAGTAGAATCTTGATTCTCCTGCCACCCTGGACTGTCCACTCAATTATGACGCAAATTACAACTAACCGTTACAAAAATCTACAGCAGATCGGAAAAGAAAAAGTCGGTGTTGGAGGGAGGAGGACCGGCCATCAGTCCACTGGGTATATCAACTTTTTCGCCAGTAAGGTCTGCGATGGACCTCCATTGAGCCTCAAGAGTATCGACCAGGCAGAGTATGAATGCATACCAAGAAGTTTAATTTTCAGGCCAATCTCCGTGAGCGCTTTGATATAGCCAGCAGTCTCATCAGAAGTAACATGCCCACTATCTCGTCGGAGCATGTTCAGGCCATCTGTCCAGTCTGCCCATGTTGATTGATCAGTAGCAATTTGATCCGCCAACGAGCCTTCGGTTGCAGTCAGCAAGGAAAAAGAGAGCGGTGATGGTGTCAGGGAAGAAGGCAGATCGACGTGGTTATGCACAGCGGTGGAAGATGGGGCACATGTGCCAGTCGCAATTTGACTGATCGCAGAAATCTCGATGCGATCCGGAAGATCTTCCAATCCGCTTCGAACTTCAAACTTGGTGAGGCTGTCCACGTAGTGCAAACACTTGTAGCCGTTATCCTAAAAACCTCCTAGTGAGCACGTGGTGAGTGAATGAATGGCTCCTACCAAGCGCATAAATCTCCACGGTGCATTGGGTCGTTTGAGGGTCCCTGTCTGTGCCGGCGGAACGCCATTGATGAACCAGGCACCCTGCAATAGACACTGTAATCGTTGTTGACGGACAAACTCTGCAGATTCCCTCATAAGCTTTTCCTTGAGATTCCTGTTTGACATGAGCACAGCGCTCCGAGTTTGCAGGATGAGGAACGTACCGGACCGGCACCTTGCTCAACAGATCATCTTCAGCCTCTAGCTCTTGCATCTGACGATCACGAATCGCGCGATACTCGCATTCCAAGAAGTTTTGTTCAAGTGTATGCCAAGGTTTCGTATTCTCTTGTTGCAGTGCAACTTTGACCCTTTTTCGCGACGATAATTAGTGAATGCATGTATCAAAGGGTGAAACAGCAGCCCTACTGGCTTCGAGTTAGCGCAACAATCCGACCAAAATCATCACTAGCAGATCCACTTTCGTTCCACATCCGCAAAAAGAACTGCATTGCCAATGCGTGGACTTTGTAGAAATTAAGAAAGAACGGCTGGAACGTTGTGGGCGTCGAATCTGCGGGACTTGTCAGATTTCTGAAGCAATCGAGTAAGAAATATATATGCACAAGCTGGTGCAAAGATAGCCCAATACTCGGAAAGTAGCTCTACAATCTCGTTTGATGCCCTGGCTATCGGGCAACGGCGTTCCTCGGGTCGGCTAAGTTGCTCCAAAACAACCTGGTGTCAGATATGAGAAAAGATGCTTCGACAATCCGATCAAGCGCAATACCTTGGAAAAGAATTCTGGATCACTTTGGACAAACCTGAACAGACAATCAAGACCAAGAAGACCGACTTCTTGAAACTCTTCAATGATATTCTCGCTGCCGAATCCAAGTTTCTTCCACTTAAGTAATTGGCCGTCTGGATCGGCCTCCTCACGAAGTTTGCTGCTTTCCCAAATGTATTGAAGTAGAGCATCGTGCATGGGTTCTGCTTCAGGCTCTACCAGTGTTGTCTTCTTCCGATAAGTTACGCGGACTATGTTTGCTTGGAAGTCCAGAATGCAGGAAGTTAAATCGTCAGTGACATGAGATGTCATGAGGCGCTGTAGGTACCTTCAGTTTTTAGCGAATATGGGTGCAGATTCGACCTACGATGACAGCTTTTCGGACATTCAGCTGTTCAAGTTCAGAAATAAATTCGTCCCATCTTTCATCATTCACATGAGATAATAGTGAGTTTATCAACATCAAACTGGAAGGACGGTGAGCTGGTGGATCTATGGCGACACCCAAGCATGAAAGATACCTATTCAGTGCCATGGCGGTATCGGCACTTCCTAACCGATTTATAACAGTCTCCAAAGATCCCTTGCCTTTTTGCATCTGTTCAAATACACACTGGAATCCGAATCTATAGATCGAGTCTGGTGGCAGTAAAGGTGGGTTCCTACTCGAACTAGCCATGACGGGACCCGGTGCGTTCACAGGATCAGCTTCTACAAGTTTCTCCAAGATTGCTGTTGCAGGTCGACAGACATTGGTTAAGGAGTGAGGTGACGCGAGTATCTGGACTATTTTGAAGATGAACTCGTCGTTAAGCATAGACCAACCATATTCCAAGTCCATCAGATTTTGCATTGCTGTCAGTGCATACTTGTTGGAGCATTGCCTGAGTACCGATACCATTGGAATAGACTAGGCGAGACGTACTGCGAGGGTATTTCCGTGTTCTGTATAAATGACCTGGACGAGGGCTTGGAGGCCATCACGATTGAGAAACTCTTGAGCGAACTTTTCTTCCTAGAGGCGCCGAGGGTTTAGTTAATGGATAATCAGGATGAACGACTTACTTTGATGAGTTTCTGTAGCGAGAACAGCGACATTCTGAAAGACCTTTCGTCCCGATGAGTAAGTTTCTGAACGATCTCTGCGGCTTCAATATGGGAGGCATTGACAAGCCTAGGATGGACGGAGTTAGCGGTGGAGTGAACATGATCAAGAGGAAAGAGGAACCTCAAATGAGCCTTGTTCTTGATCTTCTTTCTGAGATTGTCATTTGAAACCAGTTCATCGGTGTCACGGTCCCTCAATGCGAAATGAGTTGCAGGGTCGGTGACCTTGAGGTTGACACAAAGCTGACGGACGACGTCCTCGACGGAGAGAGTAGGGTCAATGCGGGCGCGGACGGTGATACCCTCCTTGGTTGTGACATTGTTGGTCGGAACGAGTCCCCCAGAGGACTTTGTTAGCGTCCCGTTAGTGGTAGAGGGCGCGAGTGTAGTGCGTGAAACACCTGGACTGTTGCTAGAAGACATGGGGGGACGAAGAAGTACTGATATCACACAGACTGATTGACAGGCAGAACTGCAGGACGGAGTCCGAGCTCGTTAAATCGCTGTAGACTGTGAAAGCTGGTGATCAGGTATCGAAGTAAGATGATGACCGTTAGTGCATCAGTTGAAGCGTGAAAAATCGTCTTTCGCGCAGAGTCAAAAGACCCGCAGATCCGACTGACGTGCAAATCCAAGAAACTCGTCATCTAGAAACGAAATGAAAGGGAGCTCACCGACACGAATAGGAATAGCAAACGAGCGTTGTGAACGAGCGGACGCAGCGTCGAGAGCTACTCGAGTCGGCAGGACGAAAGCAGCGGTGCGTGTGGCTGACTGCGTAGTAGTCCTCTTGACTTCTCTTTATCATGGAGCACAAGCCATCCATCAAACCGCCTCTCAAAGTCGTCCAGATCGCTCATTCTAGTCCCTATATCGTACCGGACGTGCCTTCGTCTCTGCCTCTGTATCCCTTTGGCCAACAATTTGAGGAGCACCCGTGTCCGACCTGCACTCCTCCATGTTTCGTATCGCACTTGTTGCATCCCCGGCCCCCTGTCCAGGTCGAAGTGTCGTCCCGCACGCCCGAGGACACGAACGACTGGGACGACTCTCTAGACACTCATGACCCCGATCCCAACCCTTTACCTTTCCCGAGGTCGTATCGTTCGTTGACCCCGCCAATCGGTCCTCCAGCGTTATCTCCGCGAACGGAAGATACAGATTATCCATACAAACGCTCTGGAAGGACCTTTGCTCTCGAAATGAACGGGGAACACGTGTTCACTCACGTCGTCGTGAGCCCTCAGGACAACGACTTTAGGAAGGACTTCAGCCACCCTTTGATTTCACCCCCTGGGGAAGTCGGTCTTCCAGAGGACATGCAAGATATCCTCCGGCAGCTGGATGACTTGGCGAATTGGGTCAAAGGAGCTTCCTCGTCAATGGATTGCACTCCTAATGCCAACCCGATCGTGTATTCGTCTCCCCTTACTGGACACCAAGGATTCGACGCTGGTGCGCACTGCACTGTGCATCCAAGTGATAGACTATCGCCAAGAAAAGGAAAGAATCGCCTGCTATCGACTAGCCCACCTAGCATTCGTCGAGATCTTGTCGTATGCTCCACGTTATAATCTCTTGCCAGCGCCCTGCACTAATCTTTTAGGAATCTTCAAGAGGCATCGCACCAGGTAATTTAACCAAGATATCTTCCAGCGCCGACTGCCAGACAGAAGGATTCATATACGTGCCTAATGTATGTACGGCCTCTTACGTCTTCAGGCCCTGATCCATTTGATCTCTAGTGCAATACTCCTGAATTCCTTGTGGGCAGTTCCAGTTCTCCCATCGCATATCCAGTCCGCGGCTACTCCAGTCATCCTCCGCGTTATTCTCCTCACCCACCGGAGCAAACACACGACACCCCTCATCACCGCCGTTTTCTTGAACGCAGATCCGCTCCATGTCCCTCGCCGACATCTCCACTCGCTTCTCCTCCCTTGGGGAAGACTTCATTCAAGATGTTGTTCCAACGTTCGAGAAGTACTACCGCAATATCTCGCCCGAGTATCCCCTCAAGTCATGTCCCTGTTGAAAGCTCGTTACGTCAGGGGAAAAGGATGCGTTTGCCATGGCTGAGGATCTGATGTATCACCCTAAGAACGGCTGATGATTGTTTCTGTATGTCACGCATGTATCTGGATTGTCTCCTCATCCTTGACTTGAATCTGCATCATAGTCGGCATTAACCCGAAAGTGCTCAAGCCGTCGACTGTCGTCGACAATCGCAGTACGTTTCGCAGCCAGCTTTTCTAACGCTCACCTGTCCAGAGAGTTGGCCAGCCTCCATCATCCGTCAGCCACCATTGCTTCATTTTTGTTTGTCAGCCTCTCGTTGTTCTGACTTTTTCCTTTGCATTGAAGCTTTCTCGCGAACCGTCATGCCCTCTCGCCAGTCGGTGCCACGTATACGTGTCGATTTACTGGATGGTTCTCCGCGCAGCCTGTCTCCGTCAGGTACCCTTGACATCAAAGACATCTTGAGCCAAGTCAAGCTACTGCCTGAGCTGTTAGCCGAAGGCTTCGTGTTCGATGATGCTCATCATGCTTTGCGCTGGGAGGATGATCGCTTGGAGGACGTTCCGTCCTTTCCCATTGGACGCAAACCACCGTTATTCATTCTGCAGTCTCATCGTGCGCAGCTTCCCTTCTCCATCCGCCAGGAAGCCTTCGAGTTGGGTGATTTTTGCAGAGACGAAGAAGACGCTTGTCCTCTATTGACAGCTCCGACGATACCTCGTATGAAGGTGATGATAAAGGAACAATTATACGTGCGGAAATGGGTTGTGAGTTCCACGTCCATCTACCCGGGTATATACTTACTCAGGCTTGTAGGACACTCTATCGTTAGACAATCCTCCAAAACACATTCCGTGGTCGTGTGAGAAGCTCGATACAGAAAGGAGCTGGATTGCAGAAGGCTCCATATTTCCAGCTGATAAGGTTAAATCTGAGCGGCGTGCGACCATTCAAGAACATCCGTGTGTTATTAATACGAACAGATTATCAGTTCATGCTGATCATGTGCCTCATTCAAGCGGGTTGTGCGCATCCTCAGAAACGTCCGCTCCAATCCATACATCAACAGAATCCCACACGACAACATCGCACGTTCCTGTCAAGTCCGCGGACATCGATACTGGCATCCTCCGCGGGGAGTCAAAGATTTCACACACTCCACACAACATCGTAAGGACATCACGAGCACCTTCGCCGCCAGCCCTACTTCCCTCTGGCCCATCGATTGAAACAACACTAGCTACGTCGGTAGCTGCCCGTCGTGGAAAGTCATTGGGTGGTTTGAAGCTGAAAGGAAGTGTCATCGAACAGTTAGAGTACCCCGACATTCCGACGGCTTTTCGAGGCTCCCCAAGTGTTTGGTCGTCCCGATTCGATGCCTTCCTTGTTCCATCCTTTACGGACCATCAAAGCATGCTCCTGGATCTCAGGTCAAAATGCGCTGCGCTTGGGAGTGGCATGTCGACTTACGCTCCGGAAGCCCTACGTTCACAGCCAGAGATGCCTCGTACCTCGTTCAATGTCGACGAATGGATGTTCACTCGGGGACTTGCAACGTTTGACATTGCCTCGGGATCGGTCGACGGTGAGGTTCCTAAGGAGACCGTTGGTGATACAAGTATTTTCCTTCCTGATGACTCTTCAACGCCGGCGAAGGATCCTAGTTTTACTGCGCGCCTTGGCTTTGTAGCCCGTCTTCATTCAACACCTACGCTACAATGGCCTGTTAAACGATCTGGTGATCCTCCTGGAGTTCCTTTACCGCCCCGTCCTGCTCTCATCAATCCATCGACGCCTCCACATGTAAGAGGTATCCTGAAGAAAGTCAAGAGTGTTCGTTTCAAGGAAATGGTCGCCGAGGAGCCACAGGAGACTCTGCCTGTCATTTCCCCTCAAGCTTCACCAGAATGTCCTTCGCCACAGCATTTGGCTATCTCCTCCGGAAGACCATGCACACCGATGCCGAACACAGCCAAGCCGCCAAATGGCCCGGCTCCGGTCAAGGAAATGCCAATGCTCGGGAGGAATGCAAAGGAGACGGAGCCCATCCCTAGATCTCGACTACCTCCCAAGCGGACCAAAGCGAACAGCAAATCTGAGCTCATACGGCCCAATGTTGGCAACCCGCCCGGAGCGTCCAAACTAACCACGACAGCAATCTCGGTCGAGCGTCCCTGTCGAATTGCCCACGTCAAAAGGAACACCAATCTGGCCGCAGTTCCTCAGGCTCAGACGGGGTTGTCCGTCACCGGGACCGATGTACGGAGGGGGATTGAAGGTGCCACGAAAAGTCGGCTCTCAACTCCGCTACGGAACATCTTCCGATTCAGATAGTGATAGTATGGATTAGTTATGTCATTCTACACGCTCCCTCTACGACACACTCCTTTACTACATTCATTTCCTGCTCTATTTTTTTTCGGTTTTCCAGAATTCGATTCTGCAGATATTATGCAACGCTGAATACATGAGTCTGTCGGCCTGGTGGTCTAGTAGTATGATTCCTTGTTAGGGTTTCCTGAATCGAGGAGGTCCCGGGTTCAATTCCCGGCCAGGCCCGATAATTTTTTTCGTTTTTAATTACAAAATTAATCGCTCCGATATCTCGGTAGTTGTTATCACTACCTAAAGAGGTGTAGTCCGTGCAAGCGATTCGACGGTCTAGCTTCTTGCTTCTCGCCATCCTCCAGCGCATACAGCCTTAGCGCCTGCGCTTCTTTTCACTACCCATCCGCCTCTCCCTCTCACGATTCCAAGCAAGCGAACAAGTTCCTTGTAAACTCGTAAATTCTTCTTTGTTTCATCGCCCAGCCAACCCATCACAGCTCACCCTGCCCCATCAGGCTTGGGCCAGTGCCGAGCCAGAAATCCCGGCGGGCTTCTGCCCAACCACGAAAACAACTCCCTATGTCATTAGCCAGTTCATTTCTTCCGGTACATGTGCCATCCGTCTCAACCACGAGCGAAATGATATGCACAGATTACTGGCCAAAGTGCTAATCGGCAATCTCTTTCTGAGGGCCATCTTAGTCGGCATGGGCCCGGCTGACAGATGGGCCAGAGCTTCGTACGGCACGGCATGTAAGTTTTCCGAAGTATATATAGATACAAGTCGA
>JBBPJJ010000215.1:0-28725 GCA_038088635.1 Veloboletus limbatus
AGGGGAGAATGGAGGAGAAGAGGGAACAGAATGCGGGACGGAAGCGGAGGTGGAAGAGGTAGCGGAGGAAGTATAGGGTAGGAAATTATGTATATAAAGAAATAAATTGTCTGTTTCCCTTCTTATTAAGTATAATAAGGGCCGGGTTTCGACGGATAACGGAGGTGAAAATCAGAAACAATTTCGGAAGCATGACCCAACTCTGTAGCTAGTACCCAAGAAGTTTCTTCGTCGGTACCCTCGTATCCTGACCAGCGGACCAAGTATAGGAGTTGACAACTCTGTCATCGGCGGTCGGTTTTCGAGTCCAGAATTTCTGTGATTTCGTACTCAGGTTCGCCATCGACTTCTATCGGAGGTGGCGGAGGCTGGTCGCGATTCAGGATTGTGTTCGGAATGGAGGGTTCGAGTTGGGAAACATGGAAGACGGAGTGCACAGACTTCATGGCATCGGGAAGACGGAGTGTGAAGGAGTGTGTTCCGACTTGCGCGATGATCTCATAAGGACCGAGATTCTTTTCTGAAAGCTTCTTCGACGGTCGGGTGGAACAGAAGTACTTGGCTTTGACGAATACTCGGTCGCCAACTTTAAAGTCCGGAGCCGGATTTCGTTTCGCATCTGCAGGAGCTTGGTAGCGCTGTTGGGCGAGTGCCATTTCCTTGCGGAGGTACTTATGCAAGGATTGAAGGTCTACGGAGTAGTCGCGTGCTCGAGCTGAGGTCAAATCCCTTTTGGGATGCACAGAGAGGTCGGGGTGATACCCCTTATTGGCAAAGAACGGGGAGACACTGGTCGTTGCAGTCGGAGCATTATTGTAAGCGAACTCCGCTAGCGGAAGGAGGTCAGACCAGTTGTCCTGCTGATAATTGCAATAAATGCAGAGGTACTGTTCCAACGTTTGGTTCACGCGTTCTGTTTGTCTGTCACCTTTGGGATGATAACCGGAGGTGAAGTGAAGGCGGATGTCAAGGGCCTTGCCAAGGGAGTGGAAGAAGTGGGAGACGAACTCCACACCTTGGTCAGAAGTGACGTGGGAAGGAACTCCGTGCTTAGAGAAGACGTGGAGGAGGAAAAGTCGAGCTAACTCCGGAGAGGTGATCTTGTCGTCGGTCGGGATGAAGATGCATTGTTTTGATAGTCGATCTACAACAACTAGAATCGCGGAGTAGTCGGAGGATGGGGGAAGTTGTTCAATGAAGTCCATGGAGATGGAATGCCAAGGACGTTCGGGGATGGGGAGTTGTTTTAGAAGACCGTAGGGCTTATGCCTAGGAACTTTAGCGCACGCACATATAGTACAGGAAGAGATGTAATCTTTGACGAATGTACGAACTCCGGGCCATGTATAGTTGTGGTGTACCAGCTCCAGGGCGCGATTTTGTCCGGATAGTGGGTGGTCGTGCTAATAACGGAGGACTTGGAGGTGGAGATCGTTGGTGTCGGGGACATATATGCAATCATCGAGGCGGAGGAAGCCATCGAAGTCGATAGACCAGCGGGAATTGGAACCGGAGTCGGACAGTATGGAGGTGGACATGTGTTGCGAAGCCACTGGGTCGGAGGGGAGCGCGGAAAGGATGTCAGTATGGAGAGTATCCAAGTCGAACATTGTACCAGCGCGGAGGATGGGACCTGCTAAACTAGAGGCTCGTAGAGAGGACGTGAGCTGCGCCTGGGTGAAAACGGGGCGGAGATTATGAGGGTTAATACGAGCGTAGTCCCTATCCCCCTCTTTGGGATAGACATCCCAGCGTCGAGTAAGGGCGTCGGGCTTACCACCCAAACGTCCGGGGCGGAAGCGGAGGATGAGGTTGAATTGGCAGAGGAACTCTGACCAGTGGGCCTGCCGCCAGGTAAGGAGCCAGGTAGAAGTGAAGTATTCGAGGTTCTTGTGGTCGGTAACGACGTCGACGGGCGTAGCGGAGCCCTCAAGGTAGTGACGCCAAGTATGAAAAGCGTCATGGACGGCAAGAAGCTCCTTATCATGGGTGTCATAGTTGAGCTTGTGGGTATGCAGGGTGCACGAGTAGAAAGCGACGGGGCGGACTTTGTCATCGGAGCACCGGAGAGACAGAATTCTGGCCACTGCGTAGTCGGAAGTGTCAGTTTCCACAATGAGCGGAGCATCGGGCACCCAATGAGTGAGGACCGGAGCGGAGGTGAAGGCGTCCTTGAGGCGCTGGAAGGTGGAGCGACAGTCGTCGGAGAAATTCCACGGACTACCTTTACGGGTGAGGCGGGTTAAGGGAATGGTGATGTCGGAGTAACCATGGATGAAGCGCCGGTAAAAATTGGCGAAACCGAGGAAAGATTGGACATCCTTGACCTTACGAGGTTCAGGCCACTCTCGAACGGCGGTGACTTTGTCAGCGGACATCGTCAGGCTGCTGGGGGAGAGGCAATAGCTGAGATACTCAGTGGAGTCCGTGTGGAATTCGCACTTCTCTGGTTTGGCAAAGAGACCGTTAGCACGGAGTCGCTGGAGGACGTCTCAGACATGCTCACGGTGTGCGGACTTGTTCTCGGAGTAAATGAGGATATCATCCAGGTAAACGATGACACAGACATCAAGGAGGTCAGCGAAGATGGTATTGACGAACCGCTGGAATGCTACGGGAGTGTTCGTGAGACCGAACGGCATGACGAGCCATTCGTAAGAGCTGTAGCGCGTGCGGAAGGAGGTTTTCCATTCATTGCCGTCAGCAATGCGGACCAGATGGTATGCGTGCCGAAGGTCGATTTTGGTGTAAATCTTAGCACGGCTCGGAGCATCAAGGAGATCGGAGATGTGGGGAAGCAGGTAGCAGTCTTTCTTCGTGATTTTGTTAAGGCCTCGGAAGTCAACGCAGAGGCGGAGTGAACCGTTCTTCTTGCGGACAAAGAGGACCGGAGCTGCATGAGCTGAGGAGGAAGGACGAATGAAACCATTGGCGAGGTGTTCATCCAGGAACAAGCAGAGGGATTCCAACTCTGAGGAGGAGAGGGAATAAGTGGTGCCGAGGGGAGGAGAAGCTCCATCCTCCAAGTTGATGTTGAGATCATGCTTGCGATGCGGCGGGAGTGCAGATGCCTTGGATTTACTGAAGACATCCGCGAAGTCGTGATATTCTGGAGGGACTCCAGAAAGATCGACCTGTTCGGGGTTGGTGGGCAGGACAGAAGCGGAGCGGAGGTGGCTCTCTCGGAGCTGCAGGCTAAACTGTATGGAACCTTCCAAGCGACAAGCCAATGCAAAAGCGGGGGCGCTAATTATCGCAATAGGCAGGGCCGTGCAGTCGGAATGACGCGGTGAATCAGGGGGTGTGGAGTTAGCCGAAGGCAGAGATGCCAGGGGCTGCGGAGGAGAGCTCGGAGTTATCAGCATGGGAGCCTCAGATGAGCGGAACATGATACTGTTCGAAACCCAGTCAATCAACGGATTGTAGTGGGTGAGCCAGTTATGTCCCAGAACAAGTGGGCAAGAACCATCTAACGGAGTAACATAAAACGTCATCGGAGTGATATCACCGGTCGAAAATTGAATCGGAAGATCAAGGGCCTGAGTAATCGTAAAATTTGAAGTGCCATCAAATAGACGGAGTAGGAGTGGTGAAACGGAATATGTAACAAGATTGTTTTGAGTAACAAAAGATGAATCTACGAAACAATCGGAAGAACCGGAATCTAACAACGCAGAAAGTGAAGAGATGTCGTAAGTAGGTAATGAAACAGAAGGCATAAGAGATCGAGGATCTAAGAGAGCGGACACGTTGAGATGGATCTCCGGAAAAGCACGGGAAGAGTCAACACAACCTTCAGTCCGTGCGGAGCCTGAGAGGTTGCTATCTATTTTTTCGTCTCTGTGGGAGATGAAACCTCCGGGGTAACCACCGGAGTTGTGGAGGCGGCACGGGCTTTAGCTGCACAGGAAGTGGCTTTCGGACAGTCGTTAGCCATATGACCAGAGCCACCACAAAACATGCAGAGCTTGTTGTCGAAGCAGTACTTTCATTCGGCAGCTGTAATTTTGCCGTCTTTCCCAAGCTTTGACTTGAAGTCATCGGATTTGGAGGATGCAGAAGTGGTGGTAGCCTTTCCTTTGGAATCTTTCGACTCCTTGGAACTGCCGGAGTTAGATGCGGAGAACAAGGGTTTGTCAGAAGTAGTTTTAGTGGAAGATGTCGGGGTGGTGGAGGGCTTCGTTTGTCGGGATAGTTCCGACTTGCGTTCCCAATAGCGGGCATCAATGGCCTGTGTGAGCTGGCGGAGGTCGACGAGAGTCGAGGGCTTCCCAACGCGGGATACCTCATCTTTGATGCGGTCGGGGAGTCCATTATAGAAATGGTGGCGGAGTGCCCCTTCTCCATATCCGCAGACTTGCAATGCAATTCTGTTAAACTCGACGATGTACTTGTTGATGTGCTGACCATCCTTCATATTCAGATGATCGAGCTGATGTTCCGCATCCCCGACAGGATTGTGCGGTCCGAAATTGGTCTGGAGTTCCAAAACGAACTCCTTGTAATCTTCCATCCACAATGGACGGAGTAAGGGGTCTTCCATCTGAAGAAGGTCGGGTTCAAACCATTCCAGTGCCATGCCCTTCAGGTATGACTGCGCAAAGGTAACTTTAGCACGCTCGTTATTAAAAGCTTTAGGGCAGTCCTGGAAGTTAAGTTCGCATTGAACCAAGAAAATGCGGAGTTTGCGGGGGTCTGTCCCATCAAACTGATCTGGTTCTCGGACTTTGGTGCGCTGCGAAGGTTCGGAGGTGAAGCAACGAGTGGAAGAACGTGCAAGCTTACCAATAGCACTGGCTAGCTGCGAGAGGGTGTTACGAGGGATGTGCTCATGGTCAGAGTCAGAGTCTTCTCCATGAGCGTCAGAGCTGTGGTCGGAAGGGTCATCTCCGGGTTCGTCATCGGGAGGAGATGATGGAGGTAACAGAGGAAGCGGAGGTGTCGGAATGTGGATTGACGGTGCCCGTGAGGTGACTGAGTCTTCCTGAGAGTTGCCCTCGAGCTCAGTGTTGTGTGCACCAGGTGTCAGGGATGGCGGCGGAGGTGGCTGAGCGGCAGAGATAGACTGAATTGGTGTGCGGCGTGCTGAAAAGCTGTGGAATTGGCTGACAGTGCCAGGATCACGTTGGCCGCTTCCAAAGGTGGAAGAGAGCACATTGTAACGAGGAGACGGAGGTCAGATTGCGCCTTCAGCACGAGAACGAGATCTGGTAGTACAAGTAGCCATAGTGAGAATCAATGACAAGGTGAGTTTGAATATACTGTTAAAGTCGGGTTAAATCAACTCCAGCTACTCCGGTGACAACTCTGGGGTAGCACGACTTGTCGGGACTTCGGCTTCAGTGACTTGAACGGAGCGCTGCACCCTTGTCAGACTCTTGTCCCGGTATTTGCGGAATTGGAGCAGAAAGACTTAACACTGAATGACAGCGAAGTCGAGTGGAGGTCGGATGCGAGCGAAGGAGCTCAGACAGAGATCAGAGAAGGGAAGAGGAGTTGAACTTAAGTCGATATTCAAACTGAGGTACTCTAGCGACTATCGACGGGTTTATATACCTAATTGCGGAGCGGGACGGAATGAAACGGAGAACGAAACGGAAGTCAGATGAGTGAATGGCTATCATAGAATCAAATGATGGACAGGTATCAAAGATGGTTGCAAATGATCACAAACAATGTCCAAGTCTGATGGATGTGAAACGAAATGAATGTCATAAGTCAAAGGCCATCAATCAGAGTCAAGAGGTCATGTGGTACGAAGCGTCATAATGAGCAGAATGGAATGGGGTTGCGGAACGCCTTGGGAGTTTGGAAGAGGACGGAATGATGGAACCGCGTTGCGGAGCGACGGAGTTCGGTTCCGGAGTTCGGGATATGACACTCTCCCCCTGCATTGGACACCCATCCTTTGATTGTAGAGTCAAATTGGGTGGATACCATTGCTAAAAAGTGCTTGGTTGCCTATAAGGCATTATCTTTGGTGTGCAATAATGCGCTCCACCCATAAGATGTGTAATCATCAAAGAAGGTGATGATGTACTTGTAATTGTGGTACGATGCGATAGGAAAGGACTTAAGATCTGAATGGATCAGCTCAAATGGCGCCTTCGCTCTCCTGAGATCCAGATGGAAAGTGTGAGCAGGGGTTTTACCCTCCACACAACCTTTGCAGGTCTTATCATTCTTCGGTATCTCGAGTGTCGATGGGAAGTTGCATGTATGTTTTGCAGCATGCTTCATCACATCTTTTGATGGGTGTCCCATCTGCTTGTGCATTGTCTCGAAGTCGGGTGTTGTCTATGAATGAGGACGAGGAGAAATGTCTTCTATGGTATACATGTTGCGGCTCATGTGGCCTGGTTTCAAGGATGCAAGCAATATATTGTCGCCGAAGAGCATGTCAATACTCTCTGCGTTTCCTCTAACTTTGGCACCAGTGCAAAGCATCTGTCCCATAGAAACTAGATGAACTTCCGAGTTGGGAATGTGTCCCACATCGAATAAGATCAGGTTGCACACATTATTTTGTGCATCTTTCCACTGTACTTGACAGTTGCATGTACCTATGACATAGATTTGTCCAAAGGTGGTAAGGATTGGGATTTTATCTTTCCCTAAAGATTTGTACTTGCTGAAGTCGGAATGTTCAGGAGTAAAGTGCATAGATGCACCAGAGTCGAGGATCCATAGTTTATTCTTGAAATGATCACACTTCGTATTCGAGCTGTGTGCACAAACAATGTCCATTGTATTTGGTACACTATTGTCTACCTCTACACTACTCGATGCTGTATAGGAAGTGGAGAATGAGGAGGGTGCTGCAGTGATCATAGGATGTGAGACTAACCTGGTCTCTATGAACGCATCAACTTCTGACCCATAGATGTCAATGATGTCATCGGCATCCCAACTATCTCCAACATGGCTGATCCAGCAATGCGAGCATTTGGAAGGACATTCCGGCTCATCCAGGTCTTCTTTGGTAAAAGGGCAGTTGTACTGCATCAGGGAGAGAGGAGGAGAGGGTGTAGAAGGCACGACAGGTGCCGATGTAGGAAGAGCAATGATAGGTGCTATAGCAGAGGTGGGCGGGACAGGAGGAGATGGCAGTGGAGGTGACGTAAAGTCAAGCCATTTGAGGAGAGGGAGAGCGGTGTCTATTTACCGTATAGTCTCATAGGACAGGTGGACATTCAGCTGGTGAGCAAACACGAAAGCCTCCTTTGTCTGTGAAAACGCAGGAGGGCCACCCTGACTTTGGTACTGTTGAGCACTTTTGTGAGCGCTGGCATGTGGGTTGACGACAGTAGAAGTGAGAACCATGGCAGTGGAGGCGAAGTAGTCACCGCTTGCTTGTTTGAAGGTACATATCCTAGACGAACTGCAGCACATTTCACTTTTCGCGTTGGTTCTTGCTCCCACACTTGCCATGCTTCATCTTCATCTTATCAGCATCAGTGCTACCCCCCTGCTGCTGCTGCTGCTGTGGCGCTGCAGGGGGTTGTTTCTGCTGACCCTGGAAGGACCGGTTCCCAGGCTTCCTCTTGATGGCAGAGATCTTTTGTGCCTGCTCGGGCGCCTTACCTTTCCCTCAGAGATTCTTTGACTCCCATGCGAGAGTCATGGATGAAATGATGTCTTGTATGGAAGGCAGGACAAAGGTTCCCTCAGAGTCACATTTTTGCACAAGGAGTTGTACAATGACAGCCATAGAGGGGGGGAGCTTCAAAAGCAGAATCATGGCTTGGATATTAGCCAGGATGGGGTACTTATTGGTGTTGAGGCGCATGAAGAGCATTTCAAATTTGGCAAATGCTGCCGCCAGGTTCCCAGTAGTAGGAATAGTACTGTCCATCACAGTTTTGAAGTCCACATAGATCTGCAGGAGGCCTGGCTTCCCGTATTCGTTCTTGATCATCTCAAGTAAAACGAATGCATGGGTTTCCACAAGGTATTTGTGGAGAAGGGTGGGCGAAAGGGAGAGTTGGATAGTGCCAAGAATCTTGTTATTGGTCTCCATCCACTTGATGTACTGAGAAATAGCCTCAGAGTCGCTCTCTATGCCTATGGTAGGGCAGCGGATGGCCTTGATCCAGGACCTGCCGGTCGCCAGAATGGCGCTCTCCATCCTTGGCCACCAGGTGTTGTAATTGGCACCAGTGAAGACGGGGATGTTGTAGCAGTGAACCGTCAAGGTTTCAGGACAAAACGATGACAAGAGTTTGCCATATTGGCGCTCTCTAGATGCAGTGGTAAATGCGCATCTGCCATCATCATGCCACATCGGTGACAACGCTGGCACGTTGCCTTTATGCAAAGCTCATTGTGCATCATGTAGCATGGTGCAGCAAGGCTAAGCATTTCACTTTAGCAGCTCCAGGTGCAGTGTGTAAATGCGCTCCCATCGTGCTTAGTGGGCTCATAACCTGTTTGACAACATACACGCAGAAGCTATTTACTGGATACTTACATTGGTTGTGTTGTAGCAGTTGTAGTTTGAGGCAAGCGATGATGGTTGTTGTAGAACAAGAGTGTTATTAGAACTCCGATGTTGAGTTTGAATCTTATATAGTGACATGTGATGTATGCTTATATAAGCTACACTATCAAAATACGATTAGAGAGAAATAGAAATAGGAGCTAGAAATGGCTAAGAGACAGCGTGTTCAACACTTTGCAGAGTCATCATCAGTCCTACAGCAAGCTATCTAAGCTCCTTGAATGATCATCGTCTTTCTATATGCTGCCCTGAGCTCCTCTAACCTCTTCTCACCAACACACAGATCAACTGCATCCCACATTGTCATCATGAGATATACCTTATCAGAGCAGCTTCACCACACAGCTTTTGAAAGACACAGAGGTTCTTCAGTGGTGTACTGACCATGTGGTTGTACATTATCGGATGGAAATACAAAATCACAGAGAGGAGTTTCTTGCTGTTGTAACTATGAGCATGAGAATAGTTTCAAGTGAGAAACACAATTTGTAGGCTAGTAGACACCACACATTACCTTGAGGCCAGCCATTCAGAGATCATGTTCAAGGTTTCAAGATCAGATTTGAATAACATGCTATTGAAGCCTGGCATATCCATCAAAACGACATGTCACCTACTTGCCTGGTCCCAATATCTGATTGCAGTGATCAACAACAATTCAAATGTATGGCCGACTTCATTATTGTTGCCCACACTTGCAGAGCATACGAACTGAAGGGGATATAGATGAACAAACATGAAGTCCACTAAATGTTATTTGTCTCACTGTGCTCTTGCCAGTGCCTGTTGGACCCATTTCACTTGGAAATATTAAGTTAACATTTCATTATTGAAATATCCCATGTACACTATTATTATATCATCTGCACCCAGGTCCTCTATGTTCAGAGGTCCTTCCATTATCTCAGGTTCTCTAACCGTCTGAACAAGCTCCATGTCTATTTGTGGTTGCTGCTTTGCTTGATGGAATTTGTCGAGAAGTCAGATGTTTTTTGACATTCCTCTTTGTATCTTCTGTCACAGGTTGGCTGGGAAGAAATATCGGTGGCTTATCTGCAAGCGAATCCAAGGCCTAACTTGATGATGAAATAAACAAGTTGCAGAGTGGCCTGAATGGTGCATGCATGCTCAGCAATCATTGTATAGAAAGGACGATAAAATCTGCTGCAGGTCGTTCTTGTAATGACGACCAGCAATATTGAATAAAGCCCCAGTACAAGTCATCTATTGCTTGGGATTCTGGTCTACCTGGTTTATGACCCTAATGTTCATTAATAAGCTGATTTCTATGGAAAGCTAGAGTCCTTCCACAAATTATTTCCTGATATAGTTAGTTCATAAGCAACCATCAAACTCTGGCTATCAGTTGAACCTAAATTTCCAATCACTGCATGCCAAAGTGTTGCCGATGCATCAGAAATTGTTATCATTGGGTTCAGTATTAATTCAAAAAATACAGCACAAGATATGTAGTAGTACAAACAAGCAGTGGGGGATGATGTGAACTGATGATCAAATATACTGGGCACTCACTCATTTAAGGATAAATGAATCCAATCCAAACCATCTGCAATATTCATTGCATATATGCTCTTCTTCAAAGAGCTCAATGCCCTTCTTAATGTTCCTTTCACCAAAAAAGATCCAAACCTGCACTAATATCACTACAATCAAGGATGGTAGCAATACCAACTGGACAGTGTCAGTACCTACAGATGTGTGAGTATTTGGGGATTGGTCAACAACATACAGTGGCTCAAAAAAGTGTTCCAATGTTGCGTCATTTTGAAGAGATTGGCCAGTTACAGGAGAACATTAAAGAATTACATAATATGCTTGCAGGGTGGATGGACATAATTGCTCTTGGCATTCTAACACTAGTTTGGTCCTGTGGTTGGGTTGTCATGGGAGTGAGATACAGGCATTTCAAAATGACATGTCATTGGGACACTTATTTGACCCTGCATTTGTTAATCATTATGTCATATGTAGCATAGGAATTTGACAGCTATTGATGGTTGCTATGTTACCAGGTTATGTAATTATGTAAGTGACATAATCCAAAGCATAGATATACCTTGAGTCTCACTCCAATTGACCTTATCATACCATGAAAGCTATTCCCTCCTCTACTAGAGCCAATATCCTCTGAATCTGGCCTCTCTGCTTGTCAGATTGCATTCAAGACTGGTCTAGGGAAGTCCACTGTTGCCAGGACCATCAAGGAGATCCTTCCAGAAGAGGAAAATATCAAGCTAGGACATCCTTCCAAGCTTTCTTCCATTGACAGGAGAAGGATTGTCTCTAGTATTACTATTGGAAAGGCTGAGACTGTTGTCCAAGCCACCTATATCATCAACTCTGCTCTTTTCTCTCCTATCTGTCCACAAACTGTTTGTAATGTTATCAAAGCTGAATCCCTAATGGCTGTTGTAAAGAAGAAGAAACCCCTTTTGTCTGCTAAGCATAGGAAAGGGAGACTAGACTTTGCTTCAAAGCACAAGGATTGGACTGTGGAGGATTGGACAAGAGTTATTGGGTCAGATCAAAGGATGTATGTGTGGAAAAAGGGAGGTGAGCCCCTACAGGACAAGGAGATTCAGGGAACAGTGAAGTTTGGAAGGGGTTCTTTAATAGTTTGGGGATGCATGGGCTGGAATGGAGTAGGGATACTTGCAGAGGTTGAGGGGAAGATGAATGCTGAGCAGTATGTGTCCATTCTAGAGGAAAATCTGCTTCCCAGCATGGAGAATTCTGGTATTTCTTAGGAGAACATTATCTGTCAACATGATAATGACCCTTAACACTCCTCCAAAAGGGCTCAAGACTGGTTCAAATCTCAAGGGATTAGGGTTCTTGACTGGCCAGCACAGTCATTAGATCTTAGTCCTATTGAACACCTCTGGCAACATCTCAAAAAGAAGCTCAATAGCTATGAAAGGCCAGCAAAAGGAGTTTGGGAGCTTTGGGAAAGAATTGAGGTAAAGTGGGGGAAGATAGAGGTTGAGGAATGTCAAAGGCTGATTGAGAGTATGCCTAGAAGACTTGAGGCAGTGATACAAGCAAAGGGAGCACAGTACATTTATAATATGAACTAGAGTCAAATAAGTGTCCCAATGGCATGTCATTTAGAAATGTCTGTAACTTACTCCCATGACAACATAATCACATGACCAAACTAGTGTTAGAATTCCGAGAGCAATTATGTCCATCCACCCTGCAAGCATATTATGTAATTCTTTAATGTTCTCCTGTAACTGGCCAATCTCTTCAAAATGACCCAACAACGGGACACTTTTTTGAGCCACTGTATGTAGTGCTTTCTATCATTATATTAGTTTCTTACAATATAATATGATGATGAATGGACTGCAATGCCTAACAATATACTAATTAATCATTTAGTATACTTTAGATACACTTTTTGTTACAATTTTCCTCCTCTTTCATTCTACATTCTGTTTCATCATTCTTTGTCCTTCATCTTCTCATATTAGTGGTATGTTTCTCTACTCTTATGATCACATTCTTCTCTTTTTATGTGGTGATCGCACCCATCTTTATATTCCTTCTTGAACTTTCTCTCTCCACCATGATTTCTCTTGTAATCATATAGTTAGCTAATCTTCCTTCTCCTTCCATCATATTCTATGATTACGCGTCTCTATCTATTTAAGTACTTCACCTTCTGTACTTTCTCTTCATTCTCGATCTGCGCAATCTAGCATACTCTTGGATCACCCTTAGTCCCTCAGTCGTCCCTCAGTCCCAACCTCAGTCCTTCTTAGCCTTGTCTTCATGTGGCAAGTATCCTTAGTCTTTGCTAGCACAAGAGATCAAGGAAGTGTGCACCCTCTCCATGGTAGAGGTGCTACTTTGCTAGCTCATCGTCCTCACTAGTACACTTCGTGTAACACCCACCAGGGGTAAACTGGTAGAATTAGCCTGACCCAGGTATGTGGTCAATATACACCTCATAGAACTAGGTCAGGCTGATCAGGGGTAAACTGGCCTGATTGGCCTGACCCATGTCTGTGGTCATTCCATACTACATAGAACTGGGTCAGGCTGACCAGGTAGGAATGGCCTGACCCAGATCTATATACCAGTTCACCTGTGATCAGCCTGACCCAGTCTTACATACATTCTATATCATTTAGCATGGCTTACCTTTTCACCCTACCCAATCGGCCGAACCCAGTTCTACATACCCTCTTCATTATATAAGCCTTAGTATGTCCATGGTTTTCAACCTCAACTAATCGGCCAAACCCAGTATTGTGTGCAGTAGATAAGTAATTAAGTAAGCTAATTACATTTTCTAATAATATAAATTTTTATTATCAGCCTAAACCACTAATGTGGGTCAGCCAGGAATACTTTTGCACTGCAGCATCAGCTGATCAGCTGATACCAGATTTATATCAATCAGCTTACATAATCATATGGTGGTTCGGCTGATTGTCAGTTGGCACTGGTTTCATGATGTTTTGTACAGTTGGATAGAACTGCTTTTGTAATGGTGACTGACTGAACTATGTGACTTGAATGTGTCACGCTCAACTGTAAGGCCTACTACCTGCAATTCTAGATTGTGGCATCGTTCTTCAAATGCATGAAGCCTTTGTGTACTAGGCTCCTGCATGTATGCAGTTTAAAACAAGCAAGTATTCAGTAATTTTCATAGATGTGATAGTATTTACTTGATTGTAACCAAAGAAATTAGTTGTTGGTTGAGGTGCACAGGAGTGCATGTGCTGTCCGAATCTGCCAAAATGAGCAAGAGTATCTAAAGGGGAATTGATAAATGAGCGCATTTTGATCACATCATCCTCATCAAAAATGAAGCAAGGCCAGTTGGGAGAATTGTGTCATGGATATGGTGGATGGAAGGAGAGAATAGACAGAAGAAAGAGAAAAGATGAACATCTGATATATGTTTTTTTTTGCAGCCTCATCTGTTCAATAATTTCATAACAATGCATACACCAGCAGGAATACTACTATACACTTGACTCATATCACGGACAATTATTTATGGGTATCGCTACTTGCAACTGGCAGCTTTGTATATCTCGATGTTTTCTGATTCATGTAGTACCAGAGGTGTTCATTGGGACTGAGGTCTGGAGACTGTGCAGGCCAATCCAAAAGAGTGATATTATTGTCTTCCATCCACTCCTTGGCCCTTTTGGAGGTATGTTTTTTTGTTGCAGAGAGTGGAGAGGAGTAGTCTCTAGACTACACAGTAGGTCACTCTAGAATAAAGGAATAGAAGGAATGTGGTGGTTGTTTTACTAAGGTAAAACTACTGCACTAAATAGTCAGTATACTGGGATTATATAATCATGGTGGCTGTATGACTGCACAATGCTTGCTAAGTAGCACATATCAAATATGCAACAACATGTTTGGGATCATATCCTATTGAAAAATGAGGTCCTTCAAAGAAATTCCACTTTTTTCCATGCTGGATAGCAAGTTGTGTTCCAAAATGTCCACATACTGCTCAGCATTCATCCTTCCCTCAACCTCTGCAAGTCTTCCTACACCCTCCCATCCCATATAGCTCCATACCATGATATTTCCCCCACCAAATTTGTAGACTTTCCTTTTAATCAACCCCTCTCCCATCTTTTTCCATATTCATTGCCTCCCATCTAAAGCTATTCTGTTAATTTCAGTTTTATCTGACCATATTACCCTCTTCCAATCCTCCACAGTCCACTTCTTGTACTTTAAATCAAAATCAAAATGCTTTCTTCTGTGCACTGCACCAAGCAATTGCTTTTTCTTCATCATCACAGCTTTAAATGAATTCTTTCTAAGGACTCTCCTGACTGTTTCTGAGGAGACTGGATTGAAGATGATGGTGTTAATGTGTTTGGTGGCTTGAACAGTATTAGAAGCCTTTCCAATAGTAATCTGAGTTACAATAGCCTGCTTAGAGCAAGTTGAAAGCTTTGAAGGATGTCCAGAGGAAGGGGATAATCAACCAGGAAGGATATCCTGGAGTATCCTGGATACAGTAGACTTGCCAGCACCAGATTTAGAGGCAATGGAGCAGATGGAATGACCATTGGAAGCAAGAGAGAGGAAATTTTCCTTTTGAGCAAAGGAAATGGGGTGCATGGTGAGATAGTGACGTTTTGAGACTGTTCAACCCACTTATATAGGTTCTAAGATGGATACCATAACCATGGTAACAATATATCAACAGTTGGTTGCTATAGAAACAATGTAGTATCAGATTTTAATATATCTAAATGATACTCAAATAAGTCTCAGTTTTGAATTGCATGTATCCCTATGGCTACTACTCCAAATTACATAATTCATTTATCACTGCCTAGCTAGGAGCACAGGCATTCTTTCATACACCTACATGTTATTTATATCCAAATGATATTCAATGAACAATCAAAAGGTGTCAAACATTGGGACAATTTTGTGAGTCACTATAATTTGGACTTATCTTTCATTCCTGTTGATGGCTTCTCCACATTAACCTATGGGTTCACCTTTCTCTCACCATCAACCCCTTTTCCAACACAGCCTCACTTCTCATTTCATATGCATTGTCTCTTATCGCTTATCTCTGACTCATCAACTGTCATATCCCGAACTCCACAACCCAACTCCGTCGCTCCGCAACTCGGTTCCGTCATCCCGTCCTCTTCCAAACTCCCAAGGCGCCCCGCAACCCCGTTCCGTTCCACTCAGTATGACGCTTCATACCACATGACCTCTTGACTTTGATTGATGGCCTTTGACTTATGACATTCGTTTCGTTTCACATCCATCAGACTTGGACATTGTTTGCGATCGTTCGCAACCATCTTTGATACCTGTCCATCATTTGATTCTATGATAGCCGTTCACTCATCTGACTTCCGTTTCGTTCTCCATTTCGTTCCGTCCCGCTCCACAATTAGGTATATAAACCCGTCGATAGTCGCTAGAGTACCTCAGTTTGAATATCGACTTAAGTTCAACTCCTCTTCCCTTCTCTGATCTCTGTCTGAGCTCCTTTGCTCGCATCCAACCCCCACTCGACTTCACTGCCAGTCAGTGTTAAGTCTCTCTGCTGCAATTCCGCAAATACCGGGACGAGAGTCTGACAAGGGCGCAGCGCTCCGTTCAAGTCGCTGAAGCCAAAGTCCTGACAAGTCGTGCTACCCTGGAGTTGTCACTGGAGTAGCCGGAGTTGATTCAACCCGACTTTAACATCAACAGAGTCATCGCATAGCCTCCTTATCTCTTATTGCTTATCTTTGACTCATCAACTGAGTAACAATGAGCCTCTTTATCTTCCTGACACCCTCTTCTTCTTTCGGTAATGGTCTGTGTGTGCCATTCCTCACTATATAAAGACCAGTAGCACAGACCTGTACCTTAGTTTAGTTCTTCCACAATCTACCCTTAGTTTGCATCTGAACTCACAGGCTTCCGCTTTGGCTCCCTGCTCTCATCCCTTGTCCTCAATCAGCAAGGCCTCTTCAGCAGCGCCTTTCTTGCCCTCTTGACCCAGCTGCCAAAGCTGTCATCTGCGACTTCCACTTTTGTAGGCTATGTGCACACCTATCCAGTTCATGCATAACAAAAGAACTAAACTATCTCTGCATAGCCATTACTATCATGAGCCATATCATTTTTCATCCTGCCTCCCCACCTCTCGCCTTCCATCAATCCTGCTTGGAGAGTCACTCAATAACCCCTTCCAAATATCCCAGACACCAGCTTAGACTCTCATTCCAATCCCAGTCCAAACAGAAATACCACAGTACCTGCTATCCAACCCTCGACCTCCCAACCCTCTGTGGTCATACCCACAACCCAGCCTTTGCCCAAAATGCCAGTCACTCATCCCCTCACCATGACCTCTTCTGCCAAACCTACAAAACTCTGGCTCAATATCCCAAAGGAGTCTGCCAGGATGTATGCTGAGTACCAAGCCTGGTTCAACTCCACTGTCTTTGACGTCAGCCTCTCCTATTTCATCTTCTAGCCATGCACACATACAATCCAAATCCAAGAAATCACTATTGGTATCCTTGCAACTGATTGTCCCCTCACGTACCCTAAAAAACATTGACATCACTGCCCTCATTGATTCTGGTGCCCACATCAACTGTCTTGACTGGCAGTTTGTTCACAAGCATCGGATACCCTGTACCCGATTACCTCAGCCCATACCAGTCAAAAACATTGACAGTTCCCTTAACACCAAGGGGACCATCAAAGTCATCATAACCCTCTATGTTTCTATTGGAGGAGTAACTAGCAAAGTCCACTTTTATGTCATGGGATGTGGAGCAGATTGCCTGATCCTTGGATTTCCATGGCTCCAATACATCAATCCTACAATTGATTGTGTGTCCAACGATATTACGATCTTAGAATCTACTGATGAATCTAAAGACCTCTTGGCTCAGTCCACGTCTGTTGAGGAAGCTAGTAAAACCTTCCCTGGTTACTACTGAGTAGAATCCCACCCAGTACACCATGCTGCCGTAACTCACAAATGGGATAAATGGCTCTTCGACTATCTTGAAACCAAGAATCAAGAATTTCTTTGACCTAAGGACTTCATCAACCAGGTGGTTAAGTCCTATTGTATCAACAGAGTTGTCAAAGGAGACAGACACTTTCTCACCCCTTGATGTGTCTCCCTAGCAATGGTAAAAGCTTACACAACAGCCATTGACTTCGCCATCAAAGACCTTGTTAACAAACCCAAGACTATGCTTCCCCCTGCATATGAGGCATATCAAAAGGTCTTCTCAGAAGTTGCGGCCGGCACCCTTCTGCCTACCTGACCTTATGATCATGGCATCAATCTCACAGAATCATTGACTCCAAAGATTGGTAAACTTTATCCCTTGTCCACAGACAAAAAGAAGGCTGCCAATGATTTCATTGATGAAAATCTCAAGTCCAGCAAGATCCGACCCTCCAATTTGCCCCAAGCTTCACCCTTCTTCTTTGTCAAGAAGAAAGACAGCAAACTCCACCCATGCCAGGATTACCGATACCTGAATGAACATACCATCTGTAATGCATATCCCCTCCTACTGATCACAGACCTTGTAGATAAACTCAAAGACACCAAACATTTTACCAAATTTGACGTCTGTTGGAGTTACATGTTAAAGTCAGATTGGGTCAACTGCGACTACTCCGGTGACAACTCCAGGGATAGCTCGGTATGTTGGGACTTTGGCTTCAGCGACTCTAACAGAGCGCTGCGCCCTTGTCAGACTCTCGTCCTGGTATTTGTCGGAGCGGAAAGACTTAACACTGATTGGCAGCAAAGTCAACTGGGGGTCGGATGCAAGCGAGGGAGCTTGAACAGAAGTGAGAGATCAGAAGAGGAGTTGAACTTAAGTTAATATTCAAACTGAGGTACTCTAGCAACTATCGACAGGTTTATATACATAATGGCGGAGTGGAACGGGGTATGAAACAGAAGTCAGATGAATGTACAGCTATCATAGAATCAAATGATGGACAGGGTATCAAAGTGTTACGTGTGGACCTGGGTAGGTTCGCACGTAATCGCAAGGTGACTGAGACTAAGGACTAGGGCTTGAAGAAGGCTTCGTTATCGAGAGGCCTTTACTGGGACTGAGGGACAGAGGACCGAAGTCGATGAACTGAGGAGCAAGACTAGGGTTGAATTGTGAAGCTCAAAGTTAGAGTCTACAGGTTGTGCTAGTGCAATTTATATACGTATGAGAAGTGAGCACGGACCATGACTATGAAAGGAAGTAGGATAAAGAAAGATAGAGGAGAAGAACAGCATAGAATGCGATAGAAGTGGAGAGAGTCCTGTTGAAGGACGGAGAACTATGTAGTTATGTATGACTCAAGTAGTGAGTCAGCGACAGAAGTCCGTAGAATCGGAGCGAAGGAAAGAAAGTGTAATCTTGATGACGAGTGAAAGGTGAAACCGTGGTTTACCGTGAAAGAGTCATCAAGATGAAAGAAACAAAGCGGATGAAGAAACAGAGAGAAAGTAAATCGTAACATTACCCCCCCAGTACATCTCAAGTCACCGACGAGAGAACCAGGTCTTGAGGGATACATACGCGGCGGGTTGATTAGAGATCCAGGGCATACGCACTGGGAGATCCGGTGACATTTGCATAAGCAGCATCATCCCATACGTCGTCGGTGTGGTTGTCGACATCCGGGAGAGGAGAGATGGGTGAGACAGTTCGTCGACGACGAGGGATCGCGAAGCGAACTGGTTGCCGTACGGATGAGTGTGGCAGAGTGTGCTGGGTAGTGGAGGAGCTCGACGAGGATGATGATGTTGGTCGTCGCAGTGGACGAGGACGGGGTCGACTTGGGCATCGGACCTGAGCGTGTCCAGGAGCCCATACAAGGCATAATGGGCACTGGTACTGTGGACAGTGAGCACGACGATGCCCCAGGCGATGACATTTGAAGCAAGCTTTGGAATATCTGGGATGGTTGGGAGGAAGGACAAGCCGACCACCCAGTCCGGCTAACCACGCATCCATGTGAGCCAAAGACGCTTCGGCGGCTGGGTCGAGAGGGGAGGAGGAGGCGCTTGGGGTTGTCGCCGCGGAGGAGTAGGGAGATGGTTGAGTTCCTTGGGCGAGCGCAAGCTCCCGAGTATAGCGTTCTATGTCTGCCAGGAATTCCCCGAAGTGGAGTTGGTAGCCCATAGTGACAAGGGCGCCTTGTAGGTGATCCCGGATGTGTCGAAGGATTCCCACGATGAGGGTGACGTGGGCGTCGGGATTGGTCGAATTGTTGCGCACTATGAGATCGATGCGCTCGGTTTCGATCAGTGCTTTGTAGAGGGCTAGAAGAGGGGAGCCATAGTCGAGGTGACTAGTGGCCGGAATAGCCAATCTGGAGTCTGTAATGCGATGCAGGAGGACCTGCGTGTATGTATCGTCTGGTGTGTCTGAACAGAGACGGTGAGATGCTGGGGGGAGAAGAACCGATAAAATCGGTGGGTGAGAGCTAATTGATCTAGTAGCAAAAGGGTCTGGTGTATCTAGTGCAGGACTCGCCACCTGCCAGGCCTCATCGGGACTCTCTCCCCACCCTGCTTCTGCGGTTGTTGAATCGGAGTCGTCTTGTTCTTCTGGGTCGTTATGTAATTGAAGATGGATCTGTTCGGGAGCGGTGTGGAAGGAAGACGTCAACAAAGAAGGTTCGTCGATGAGTTCGGGAATGGGGGAAACTGATCGAACAACATAGGTCATGCCCATGGTAAATGAAGGGAAAGAAAGAGGGCGAGGAGAAATCAGAAGGTATAGTGAAAGGGGCAGTAATCGTATCGACAAAAGTAGGCGTGTTGGAGAGAATGAGAACTTGGGACTTTATAGCGAAAGCGAAATGTGAAATGTGATAACTTTTCTTTGGGGACGAAGTCGAACATAAAATTTGGAAAGGAAGAATGGATGGGGAGTTTCAAAGTCTGTGTCGTTTCTTATAGTCGTTTAGCAAGGCTGCGGAATGTTTCAAGTTCCGCTCGGGAACCCACGAGTCTTCTTCGGCTGTGTACCCATTCCATCGTATTAGGAAAGAGCGGTGTGCTGCGGAACCACGATGTCGTCGGATCTCTTCTATTTCGTATTCTTCTTCCCCGTCTACTAACTCCGGTGGTGGTTGTGGGAAGTTTGTTCCGTAAGTGTCGTTTTCGTGATAGGGAGATAGGAGGGAGGCGTGGAACACGGGATGAACTTTCCACGTCTGTGGGAGACGGAGTTGATATGTGATTGGTGAGAGGACTTTGGTAATGATGAATGGTCCTTCTCGTTTTGCGGCGAATTTGGGATTGACTACTAGACGTTTCAAGTTCCTTGCTTCTAACCATACTTTTTCTCCCACTTTGAATGGGGTGAACCGCTGTTTGGACCTTGCCGTCATGGTTTGTCTAGCTAGTTCATGGGCTGCAAGGGCTTCGTTTCGTGCTGCCGTGAGAAGTGACATGCGTTGGTTCACAGCCAGAAGATTTGATGACGGAATGACCATTGGTAGTGCTTGGGGTTCGAAGCCCATCATGAGAAAGAAGGGTGACTTCCCGGTGACCGAGTGGGGATGGTGGTTGTGCGCGAATTCTGCCATTGTGATATGATTGGCCCACGTTGTTGGTTCGTTCCCACAGAAGATCCGTACATATGTTTCCACTTCTTGATTCACACGTTCTGTTTCACCGTCAGTTTGAGGGTGATAAGCGGTGGAGATAGCAAGTTCGTATCCGAGGAGTCTGCCTAGTTCTTTAGCGAAGGAAGAAGCAAATTGGGGACCTCGGTCAGAGATAATTTTTTCGTAAAGGCCAAACTGGGTGAAGACATGGGTAAAAAAGAGTGAAGCGATTCCTTCAGCAGTGACTGTGGTGGTAGTAGGACAAAGAATTACCCCCTTCGTAAGGCCATGGTCGACCACAACCAGGAGAGCATCAAAGCCCGAGGAAGAGGGGAGACCGGTGATCAGGTCGCAGGAGAGCTGCTGAAAGGGGCGAGTGCAAGTGGAGCGAATGGGCATCAAAGGGGGAGTAGAGGGGTGCGTGTTAACCTTATTCTGCTGACAGGTGGCGCAACCGGCGACATAACGACGAATGTACTGCACCAGGCCGGGCCACCAGTAATGCTCCGCGACCAACTGGCAAGTCTTAAGGTACCCCGGGTGTCCTGCCGTTGCGTGATCGTGGCACCCAGACACCACGGCCTGCCGAAGCAGGTCGTTGCAGGGAATGTACAGACGACCATGGTAGGAGAGTTTCCCATCGGCGTAAGACCAATCAGAGGGAAGACGGGCCGAGGAACCAGGGAGAGGCCGAGGGTTTAGCCAATCCAGAACCAGGGGGTCGGAAACAGAGGCATCCTGGACCCAGCGATCGAGGGCAGCATCGACGAGGTTGACGAAGAGAGAGTCGGGAAGGAGGACGATGTCCACGTTATCAGAGGAGGCATCAACGGGGACATAATCTGGGCGATGGGAAAGGGCGTCCGGACCGGTGAGTAATTTACCAGGTACGTGAGTAAGGCTCAGGTCGAAGTCCTGCAAATCCAGCAACCAGCGAGCTTGACGGCGATTTAACAACTGGGCCTGACGAAAGTAGGTCAGGTTTTTGTGGTCAGTAAATACGTGGACGGGGGTGGGAGAGCTAATAAGGTAATGCCGCCAGGCACCCAGGGCCCGGAGGATTGCCAGGAGCTCGCGGTCGTGAATATCATAGTTCTGTTCTGCGGGCGAAAAGGATTGAGAGAGATAAGAACAGGGATGCCAGTCCCCATTCATGTCGGATTGCAAGAGAATCCCGCCGGTTGCCCATTTAGATGCGTCGGTGGCGATGGCGAACGGCTTTGTGCTATCGGGGAGTTGAAGAACAGGCTTAGTCAGGAAGGCTGTTTTGAGCGAGTTAAAGGTGGCTTGGCAAGCTGGAGTCCAAGCCCATGGAACCGTTTTCTTAGTGAGGTCGATGAGGGGTCAAGCAAGAGTGGAATAGTCGCAGATAAACCGACGATAGAAATTAGCAAAACCAAGGAAGGAATGAACTTCCTTTAAAGTGGCCGGTGTCTTCCAGGAAGAGATACCATCAAGTTTGACGGGATCCATGGCCAAGTGACTGGGTTTGACTATCATTCCAAGATATTCAACTTCGGTGGTATCGAAGACGCATTTCTCTAATTTGAGGTGTAAGTCGAGGTCGGCCATCTGTTGGAGAACACGTTTGGTATTGCGTTCGTGAGTTTCCTTGTTTGGGGAATAAATCAGCAGGTCATCCATATAGATGACCAACCATCCTTCTGCGATCATATCCCGGAATGAGTCATTCATAAACCTTTGAAAAGTGGCAGGAGAATTTGTCATGCCAAAGAACATAACTGTGGGTTCAAAGAGGCCACGATGTGTGATAAACACTGCCTTCCATTGGTCTCCGTCTTTGATTCAGACATTGTTGTAGCCCCATCGGACGTCAAACTTAGTAAAATGTTTGGCGTCTTTTAGTTTGTCGATCAAG
The DNA here is from genome assembly GCA_038088635.1 of Veloboletus limbatus. NCBI lineage: Eukaryota > Fungi > Basidiomycota > Agaricomycetes > Boletales > Boletaceae > Veloboletus > Veloboletus limbatus. Next base: position 22,512 of record JBBPJJ010000215.1, read on the forward strand.
TCAGTGATAAGCGGTAAGGGGTAGGCATCGCGGACGGTGTGTTCGTTTAAATATTGGTAATCCTGACAGGGGCGAAGTTTCCCATCTTTCTTCTTGACGAAGAAGAACGGTGACGCTTGTGGGGAATTAGATGGACGGATTTTGCCGGATGTGAGATGTTCGTCGATAAAATCATCTGCTGCCTTAGTTTCATCAGCGGACAATGGGTAAAGTTTACCGATCTTGGGAGTGAAGGAATCTTTTAGATTAATGGCGTGATCGTAGGGTCGGACAGGTGGTAAGGTTCCTGTGGCTACTTCGGAAAATACCGTCCGGAAGCTTTCATATTGAGTTGGAAGGGTCACCTTTGGTTTTTGGGCGAGGTGTTGTATAGCTAAGTCTGTTGATGTGGTGTAAGCTCGGATCATGGCAGGGGATACGCATCGTGGAGTCAAATATCGGTTGTCTCCTTTAACAACACGATTAATACAATAGGTCGTCACCGCTTTCTTAGTGAAATCTTCAGGTCTGAGGAAGTCTTCGTTGTTTGTCTCGAGGTAGTCATAGAGTTTTTTGTCGAAATCATGAGTTATTGCGGCATGTCGTACCGGATGGGGTTCAGTTTTGTAAAATCCAGGGGCTTGTCCATTCTTCTGGGTTCGTTCCTTGATTTCTGTTGCTAAGTCGTTGGATCGATCGACCTCGGGTCGGAGTAGCAAGTGGTTCTTTTTCCAATTAATCACGGGATCTTCTTGTTGAAGCCATGGGAAGCCTAGGATGATACGATCATTTCCGCATCCCATAACATGGAAGAGGACCTTGGTGGTAACACCGCCAATTGTGACATAGAGGTTGGCAGTGAAATGAATGGTTCCTTTAATGTTTAGGGATCCATCCACGTTCTTGACAGGAATTGGTTTTGGTAATCGGGTACAAGGGATTCGATTTTTACGAACGAACCCCCAATCGAGACAATTGATGTGTGCTCCTGAGTCTACGAGGGCAGTAGTGACGACGGTTTTCTTGGTACTCGCAGGGATCGATAGCGTAGCGGTTATGAATAATGATTTCGTGGATTTGGATCGTACAGGCGAGTACCTATTGTGAGAAGGAGAGACTGACGTCGATACAGGCTCTCCATTTAAAAAGACTGAACTTTGTTGACAAGGATTTCGTCATCTTCGTCGTCACATTCCATCAAGTCCGGGATTTCTCCTGTCTCTTCTTTGTCAGTTCTTTTCACGACTATATCAACATCTTCCTGCTTCTTTTCTCTTCCAGTGGCTTTGGTGCTGACGAAGCGAGTCTTACATTTATTGGCCGAGTGACCGGGAAGACGACATTTGAAACAGAGTCCCTGTTCTTGGCAGTCCTTGCGTGATTCCGGTGTGAGTCTAGGTGGCCTGGTGACGGTAGTCGCATCGACTTCCATGGCGTTTGGATCTTTGCGAGGGAAAGAAAATGGACGTGAGATTGGAGCGGAAGTATGGGAGGTGCGCGCTTTGATTTCTCTAACTCTGTCCCAAGCTGCGTTAAAGGATGCCGCTTTTTCGTACCATTTGTCGATTGAGTCAGGTACTGGGTCCATGGTCATAATACGCATCATGAGATTGGAAGGGATTCCGGCGGAGTAGTAGCCGATCAAGACGTTGTGGTCAGTGATACCGGCGCGTGCAGCATTGGTCTGAAACTCGGTGGTATAGAGACTGAGAGAAGGGGTGAACACACCTTTGTTCAAGATCATTTTCTTTGTAGAAAGCCAGCCGATGGCTTGGTTGACGACATCATGATGTTTGAACGCCCTGTTGAGCTTAGCGGTGAAGGAAGCCCATGTACCCATGTTAAGAGTGCCATCATTCTGTACGCAGCTAACACGGAATGTCGCTGCCCAACTCTTGGCTGATCCCTTGTTCATGTATGACAAAGCGAAGGCGATTTGTTTAGCATCATTGTTGTAGATCTCGGAGTTGGTGCTAAGATAGAACACCACATTGTTATACCATCCCGGGTATTCAGCATAAGCTCCATTGAACTCCTGAGGAGCGTTGAGTCGTAGTTCGGTGGGTCGATTGGTCATCGGTAATGCGGCTACAGGGGATCGAGGTGAAGGTTGAGCAGGCGCTAGGGTTTGAAGTGGTGGTTGTACTGGGGTTACTGGCGAAGTTTCTTCGTTGTCTTCGTCTTCGTCTGAGTGTTCTGAGAGGTCTTCGTCGTCTGAAGATTCTGGGATGACTGGGGGAGGATGTCGAGGTGTTGTTCTCGACGTTCTAGGAGTACTAGAAGACAGAGTGAAGGATGATACGGCTCACGATAGTAGTGGCCATGCAGAAGAGTAACTTTGAGCTTTTGTTACGTGTGGACCTGGGTAGGTTCGCACGTAATCGCAAGGTGACTGAGACTAAGGACTAGGGCTTGAAGAAGGCTTCGTTATTGAGAGGCCTTTACTGGGACTGAGGGACAGAGGACTGAAGCCGATGAACTGAGGAGCAAGACTAGGGTTGAATTGCGAAGCTCAAAGTTAGAGTCTACAGGTCGTGCTAGTGTGATTTATATACGTATGAGAAGTGAGCACGGACCATGACTATGAAAGGAAGTAGGATAAAGAAAGATAGAGGAGAAAAACAGCATAGAATGCGATAGAAGCGGAGAGTGTCCTGTTGAAGGACGGAGAACTACGTAGTTATGTATGACTCAAGTAGTGAGTCAGCGACAGAAGTCCGTAGAATCGGAGCGAAGGAAAGAAAGTGTAATCTTGATGACGAGTGAAAGGTGAAACCGTGGTTTACCGTGAAAGAGTCATCAAGATGAAAGAAACAAAGCGGATGAAGAAACAGAGAGAAAGTAAATTGTAACACAAAGATGGTTGCAAATGATCGCAAACAACGTTTATGTCTGATGGATATGAAATGAATGTCATAAGTCAAAGATCATCAGTCAAAGTCAAAAGGTCATATGTCATGTGATACAAAGTGTCTCATACTGAGCAGAACAGAGTGGGGTTGTGGGGTGCCTTGGGAGTTTTGGGAGTTTGACAGGATGACGGAGTAGGGTTGTGGAGTTCATAATATGACAGTATCCCCCTGTTAGGCCTGAGCCCACAAAGGATCAGCACTAAGCGGAAAACAATGTGGAGTTGCACAGTGTAGAGTAAATGGGGTCATGTTATGGAGTAAACAAAGTCACATGGTGTGGAGTAAACAAAGTCACATGGTGCGGAGTTTGAAATGTTGCAGCGGGGTATAAAGTCAGTGGACACGTCTGTTAATCCTCATTACCGACATGTCCGACCTCGACGTTGCAATGATTCATGATTGGGATGATTGTTACGCTGAGCGTACTCTTGAGGACGAAGGACGAAGGAGCTAGCAAAGTAGTGCCTCTACCACGGAGAGGGCACACTTCCTTGATCTCTTATGCTAGCGAAGACTGAGGGATTGCCACACAAAGGCAAGACTGAGGAGGACTTAGACGACGACGAAGGGACTAGGAGTGACTCAAGATGATACACTGTATAGCACAGATCGAGAATGAGAATAGAGTACAGTGGGAGAAGTATTTAAATAGGTAGGGACGCATAATCATGGAACAAGATGGAAGGAGAAAGAAGATTAGCTAATCTAAAGGGACGCGTAAGCGTAGAACCTGATAGAACTCAGGAGAAGATTAGCTAACTACACGACTACGAGAGAAATCGTGAAGAAGAAGGAAAGTTCAGGAAGGAAGATGAAGATGGATGCGATCGCCACACGAGAAGAGAAGAATATGATCATATGAATAGAGAAACATACCACTAACACGAGAAGGTGTAGGACGAAGGATGGAGAAGCAGTATGTGGAGCGAAATAGGAGGAAAATTGTAACAATGATGAGCTCCTTGCAGAGCATGATGACCATGACAATGTGACGTTTGATGCGAAAGCAGCAGAATGATGGAGGCAGGCCAAGCACTGTAAGGAAGAGGAGTGGAGAATCACGGCAGAGGAGGCGAGGCGACATGAGGAGGAGGAGATGTGATGGAGAGTGGAGAAGGAGGCTTGAGCAGTGCAGAAGGCAACACAAGAAGCCACAAGACAGGCGGTAAGTACCCCTCCCTGCTATTGTTAATTCCCAAACTAATCAACATCAGGCGGTGGACTTGTGCCACCAGAAAGGGGGAAGTGGCAGTGGCAGCTCCAAAAATAAGGTGAAAGGAAATGCGTGCATGCAATGTACGCAATGCAGGTTGGAATGTGCGCCAGGGGTCGGCAAGGCGCGCACCTGCCTCAGCTGTCAAACACTGCAGCAGAGGTGCAAGTGAGCGGGGGAGGCCTCCACGCCAAAACGAATGAAATGAAGGGTGGAAGTGGTGATCAGGGGTCATGGGGAAGATGATGAGGAGTGGTCAGAGTGGCCAAGGAAAAAGGTGAGGCGGCTGGAGAGAACAGAATCGGAAGTGGAGGAGGTGGAGAGTGTGGGGGTGCAGGTCGTGAGGTCTTTAGAGGCCTCAGCGGCAGCGATGCACAATGTTGCATCAGCCATCTGCACCAACTTGGGGTTCATCATCGGGTTGACGTGAGCCATCGAGCAGCTGGTGGAGACATGCCTATATGCTGCATTTGGGTCGGAGTCAGAGGATTTTGACATTGAGATGACAGTTGGAGCAGAGGAGCTGGAGGAGCTGCAAGCAGAAGAGGCGGGAAGTGCAGATCTGTCTGCAGGGGTGGATGAGATGGGAGGGGAAGCCAGAGAAGAGTGGGGAATGGAAGTGGATGTGGAAGAGGTGGTGGAGGAAGTATAGAGGAAGCAGAAGTAATGTACATAGTAAAAAATAAATTTTGTTTATTGTGCGAAATAAGGGCCAGGCTTCAACGGATAACAGAGGTGAAAATTGGAAACAAGTTCGGAAGCGTGACTTAACTTGGTAGCTAGTAACCAAGAAGTTTCTTTGTCGATACCCTCGTATCCTGACCAGTGGACCAAGTATAGGAGTTGACAACTCTGTCGGTGGCGATCGATCTTCGAATTAAGGATCTCTGTGATTTCGTACTCAGGTTTGCCGTCGACTTCTATCGGAGGTGGCAGAGGTTGGTCATTGTTCGGGATTGTGTTTGGAATGGAGGGTTAGAGTTGGGAAACATGGAAGATGGGGTGCATGGACTTCATGGCATTGGGGAGGTGGAGTGTGAAGGAGTGTGTTCCAACTTGCACGATAATCTTGTAGGGGCCAAGATTCTTTTCTGAGAGCTTCTTCAACGGTCGGGTGGAGCGGAAGTATTTGGCTTTGATGAATACTCAGTCTCCAACTTCAAAGTCCAGAGCCGAAGTTTGTTTCATGTCTGCAGGAGCTTGGTAGCGCTGTTGGGCGAGTGCCATTTCCTTGCAGAGGTACTGATGCAAGGATTGAAGGTCTACAAAGTAGTCATGTGCATGAGCTGAGGTCAAATCCCTTTTGGGATGCATGGAGAGGTTGGGATAGTATCCCTTATTGGCAAAGAACAGGGAGACACTGGTCATCGCTGTCAGAGCGTTGTTGTAAGCAAACTCTGCTAGCAGAAGGAGGTTGGACCAGTTGTCCTGCTGGCAGTTGCAATAAATGCAAAGGTACTGTTCCAGTGTTTGGTTCATGTGTTCTATTTGGCCATCGCCTTTGGGATGGTAGCTGGAGGTGAAATGAAGGCGGATATCTAGGGCCTTGCCAAGGGAGCAGAAGAAGTGGGAGACAAACTCCACATCTCAGTCGGAAGTGATGTGGGAAGGGACTCCATGCCTGGAGAAGACGTGGAGGAGGAAGAGTCGAGCTAACTGCTGGAGAACGGAGTGAGTTGTTCGATGAAATCCATGGAGATGGAATGCCAAGGACGTTCAGGAATGGGGAGTTGTGTTAGAAGACCGTAGGGCTTGTGCCTAGGAACTTCAGCGTGTGCACATGTAGTACAGGAGGAGATGTAATCTTTGACAAATGTACAGTGACTCCAAAAAGTGTTACAATAACTAACCCCAAACCGGGGCACGAAGCGCCCCGCAACCACCCGTGGGAATATCGCTTCGCTTTGGTGAGACCAAACAAAGTACAAACCCTTGGCTACAGATCGGTTCCTGGGTCATGTGATTTGGCCTAGGGGTTGCAATGATATGACTGTTTTAAAACAGGAACACCATTGTAACAGTTTTTGGACTTTTGCCATAACATACTGGATCTCAATCATACAGAGGCTGTTTGTTGTTGTTTGGTGCTACAAACACAAATATACATATA
>JBBPJJ010000216.1:1295-18865 GCA_038088635.1 Veloboletus limbatus
TTGGACTGGTGCCATTCACACGTATAAATTCCTTCTTCTGTCGCGTTCATCGCTCCTATTGTATCCCCATGATAACTTCCCTTCAAGCCCACAATCCAAAGATCCTTCTTGTCACCGGGTGTAAGCTCCTTTTCAGTGATCGAGAATGACCGAAGAGCCATCTTCAAAGCAACTTCCATGCCAGTCGACCCATTGTCAGTGAAGAAAGCACGCGAAGCCCAACCTACGCCAGGCCCTTCGTGCACTAGGCGTTCCGCCAGTTTTAATGCAGGGAGATGAGTTGCCTGAGGAAACATGACGTGCCCGTACCGCCCGGCGGCATTCGCGGCGGCCAAGGCAAGCGAGGGAGCTGCATGCCCAACAGCTTGAGTCCACCAGGAGGCAGAACCGTCCAGCTTGGGAGTAAGAAGGGAAGGGGACGCTGGTGCTAAAGACGAATTGTAGACGCTGAAGAAATCTGCCCACGCGCTATCGATCACGGTGACGTCCTTCTCAGACTGGATCAGACCGTGTTGTACGAATGGCCACCAGATGGTATCTAATGTCCGACGGGGCATGGAATCGAGTTCCTCGATACGATGCGCATGACGCTCGTCCAGGTGGCGCAAGGCGCGATAAATCTCGCCGTCAGGGTTCCTGGGAACCAATTTGGCATAGTAGGATTCTGTAGTGGAGATATTTTCATTCGCATTTCCTCGGAGAGGTGGGGGAGGGTCCAGTGATGTGACATGCACCCCACGTTCAGCAAAATAAGAAGAGAGGTATTCGTAGTTCCGATAGTAGTCGTCACGGAACAGGAGGATCGCATCTACGATGTACCCACGCAAAACGAGCGACTCGTAGGACGATATTGTCGACGAAATTCCGCCGAGCTTTGAATCCCCAACCAGAACCGTAGGCAGAAACAATGGTCGATAGCTCTCTAGCTGCGTTGTTCCAGATGGAGTTGGACTATGCACCCCTTCAGAACCAATGCCATGCGAAAGTCAATACCACCGCTCACTCAGGAGTGACGCTCACCTCCAGCAGTTTCTACATACATGTGTCCCTGCTTCCCAGTCCGGGCACATGCGCGGATGTGTTCGGCTATTGCGTTCACAAAAGTCTCGTCGGAGGGGGCGGAGGACTCCTGACTCGATTGGTGAAAGGAAAACGTCCCCGAGTGGGAAACTCACCTCAAGACCCGACCTTTGAGATGCCATTCGAACTGCGAGATGGGGACTGACCGACTCCTCGTATCGGAACAAACAATGCGCGTTAAGTAAACGCCGGCGAGGACCGGCGTGCAGCTTGATATGTCTAATGCATGATCAGCCGTGCTTCCATTCGGAACGAGTCAACCTACGCGTCGTCAGCGACCTGCGGCGCACCTGTGCTGACGGGCTTCAGGTAGAACGCATTCCGATTTGTGAGAGTGGACGCGCGAGCGAGGGCGGCAGTGATGATGGTCTTCCCGACGTCGGTATTCGCTCCAAATATCTGGTGAACGCGGAGGTGTCTGTAGAGATGGCTCATATCATACAGACTAGTATTTCCGACGAAACACGACTAGAAGCTTAACCCCGCACTACTACGTCCGCACACACTATATCTGCGGGTAAAGTAAGGAATCCGTCTATGAACACGATAAAGACATGTCCAGATGTCTTCGCAAGTTGTACGTATGTACCTGTGCTAACTAAGTGGTTAATAATATACATCGCGAATGTACTCCCGTGCCCACGGTCCAAGTTCATTATCGGCCATGGTGATGGTGACGCCGCAAACGGCAAAGTGCCGAGCAACGCTTTCATTGGTGATGGCATCGGTAGAGCCCACGTATGGGACATAGTCGACTAGAGGAGAGACGCTAAATGCCTCTCTCCGTAGGATATTCTCGTATCTTCCTGGCTCAGAGAAGAGTTCGGTAACAACCGCCATGAATTTCTGGCGGGCTTCGCGAGACTCGGGATCACTGGGGAGTACGACAGGGCGAAGGCGCGCAACCGTTCGACTCGCTCTCATGTCAGTTGTGAACGGCCTCCCATCTACATCACGTCGGATGCCTTTGGGACAAGAGCTCGGATTGGCTGCATAGTACGCTACCCAACATTCCACGGGGTCCTCAAGGCGAGGATTGTTCAAAGGAGCGGGAAGCCTGGAAATGGAAGTAGGATGCTCCCAATCCGGAGTACGCCAGGTTGATAGCAGATAGCGTTGGGCTTCTGTCTTTTGCTCCCTGGGAGTTCTGTGAGCTTCGGAGCACAAAGCCTTGACTTTGGTCAAGGCTTGATAATTCCCGGGCTGGTGGGCGGCCTTGATAAGGGATTGGATTTGCTTGATGCTCTTGGCGGGCTTAGTTGACTTTGGAGTTTGTGGGACAACCATCTGCCAGGGCTGAGAGACAGGATGTTGTTCTTCAACAAGCGACTGTGGCAGGGAATCGTCGTCAATCGGAGGCTGTCCTGCGGATAAAACGGCTGCGAAAGAGCGAGCAGCCACGCAGTCTGGGAGGTGCGCCTGAGGAGATGCCGGGGTGGCCACTGGAGGTGAGATATGATGAGGAAAGGACAGGAAGTCGGTCGCGGAGGACTGATTTGGAGAGGTGTTGGCAGAAGATGAGGCATCGGGTAGCTGAGCGAGGTCAGGTGGAGGAGACTTTGTGAAGGGTGTCTCCAGAGAGGGAGGTTCTGGGAGAGGAGTTGTCTGGGGTTGATTAAGTTTCTCCCGGAGCCTCTCACAATCCGCACGAGTGGACTCTAGCTGGACACGGAGAGAGAGGAGCTCTTCGCGAGCCTGGTTGCGTTCGACACGATAGTGCTCTACACTGTCACGGAGTTCCCGCTCCTCGTCCTTTTGACGTCGAATGCCGTCTGAGATACCTTTATTGTACACGTCCTCACGAGCGCGCTTCCGATCCTGGAAGGCTATCTGGAAGGCGGGTTGATGCGGGGAGTAACTCGCATCAGCGACGTGTTTCATGTACGCTGTGCAGACATCGCAGCCAGAAGGATGGACGATACCGTAGTCCTCAAGGAACTCCCATGGAGACAAGAGGGTGGGTACGCCACGGTTATCTCTGATGGAAACACGGAATGGCTCGTCGGTGCTGGACAGCGGGTACATCACTAATGAGCAAGGAAAGCGCGCGGATATCTGTGAAATCCAACCTCATGGCCCACGCGCCGCTCATATGCGCCGCAACACGCGGACAACGCCTGGCTTTGTTTGCTCTTGTTAGGATCCAACATTGTTTGCTATTATTTGTACTTGTGGCTTGCTATCACCAAACTTTAATTTTACCTCTCATCTCCCCTCTCAACGACGACGACCGCGACGACGATGGCCTCAAGACCGACAGTCACCGTACAATCCACTGCTGGAGGTATCCCCTTCTCCTCCTCCTTCTCCCGTCCTCTCTCATCTTTCTCTTTCCCGCAGAATCCTCCGCTTCTCTTCCTCTCCCCGCCGTATTCACCGCCCCCATCAGGCTCGATGTCGTCGCTCAGGTCCACAGTCAGTCCCACTTTCACGCTTTCGTACTCTTTCATTCACGCCCTCTTAGAGAGCATCGCAAAGAACAAGCGCCAGGCCTACGCCGTGAGCGAAAAGGCTGGTCACCAGACCTCCGCCGAGTCCTGGGGTACCGGTCGTGCCGTCGCTCGTATTCCCCGTGTCGGTGGTGGTGGAACACACCGTTCTGGCCAGGTACTTTCTTCTCCTCCTTTCTTCCCTCCCCCCTTGATCATCGTACCCAGGCCGCCTTCGGTAACATGTGCCGTGGTGGCCGCATGTTCGCACCTACCAAAACTTGGCGCAGGTGGCATGTCAAAGTCAACCAGAACCAGCGTCGCTTCGCTACCGTCTCTGCTCTTGCTGCTTCTGCCCTCCCCTCCCTTGTCCTCGCTCGTGGTCACCGCATCGAGCAAATCCCTGAGGTCCCTCTGGTCGTCCCCTCCTCTGTCGAATCCCTTCAGAAGACCAAGGAAGCAGTTGCCCTTTTGAAGGGCATCAACGCCTACTCCGATGTCGTCAAGGTCTCCAACTCTCGTAAACTTCGCGCCGGAAAAGGAAAAATGCGCAACCGCCGCTACCGTCAACGTCGCGGTCCTCTCATCGTCTATAATGAGGACAACGGTATCGTCAAAGCATTCCGCAACCTCCCTGGTGTCGAACTTGCAAACGTCAAGAGACTGAACCTCCTTCAGCTTGCTCCAGGTGGTCATCTCGGCCGCTTCATCATCTGGACCGAGAGTGCTTTTGCCCTTCTTGACCAAGTCTTTGGAACCTTTGACACCCCTTCCGCCTTTAAGAAGGACTATATGTAGGCGTCAACGCTCCGTCCTATACCCCCTCTCACTATTACTTCCCTAGCCTCCCTACTGCCAAGATCACCAACCCTGATGTGACTCGTCTCATAAACAGCTCTGAAATCCAATCCGTCGTCCGTCCCGCCAACCCCAAGATCCAGAAGCGCCCTTGGACACAGAAGAAGAACCCGTTGGTCAACAAGGGCGTTCTCTTCCGTTTGAACCCTTACGCCAAGGTCCTCCGTAGACAGGAACTGCGTATGTGTGCCCCCCCGCCCTGGCGTCGATACTCATCATTCCCATGTTTAGTCCGTCAGGCACAAAAAGAGAAGAAGGAGAAGAAGACTGGGTCCATTGCTGGAGAAGCATTCCTCACCGCCCTCTTCGCTCCTTGAAGTGGCTGCTTCGTCGCTACACTGTAGTTGTGTTTCGTATTAAAGCCCGCATGCCTGTTGTGCACCTATGTTCGCCTGAACAACGCATGGGGGATGTTGACATGGACGTTCGAGATTTGTATCATAAAGTTTTGGGAACGGGATCACATCGGCCAGTCTGCGAACGCCTACCATTCTGCATCAATGGGGTCGCAAGAGTGTGACACATATTCTATCCATCGCTTTCATCCTGCACATGAATCGCTCCATCATGACATATCGTATCACAACGTGAAAACACATCCGAGAATCCACATTGCAAGTTATTGAGCGTATCTTCCCCTTGTCAACCTCGCGGAAGAAGAACCAGAAGATGACTTCAGTGATGTCTGCCGGTTTCATACGAGTAAGGGCCCGGGATCGTTAGACAACACTCGGGCCGGACTACTGATAGACGAAGGCCTCGCCAAGCGCAGACGAAGTAAAGAAGGACGAGGACATCACGAACGAGCGCGTGTCATGTTCTTTGGTGCGTTGGTGAACAACGATACTCGAGCCCTGTGATCGAAGCGATGCATCTCGCTGAACGCAAGAAGAACGTATTTCGATCCAGACAGGCATTCAGGCGGGGTTCCCAGTCTGCGCATGTATCTGCGCAATCACCAGATCGTACATCGAACATGCCTGCCTGTGGGTTAAAACTGCACTTGAAATGGCCATTGCAATGAAACCGAAAATGTCGAAGATAAGAGAGACTCGCTCTCAACGGATTGAGGCATTGACTGAGAAATGCGCAGTTAACTCGATGACAGTAATCACTGACCAAGGATTGGAGAAAAAAAAGGAGAAAGAAAATGTCACTCATTATGTGCAGTCCGAGGAAGCGCATTGGACACTCGTGACGTGACGAAGAGTAGCCAAGTCCTCTTCTGACGGGAACTCGAGTTCCCTCGTAGACGCTGTCGTCGTCGCCTCCCTCGGGGATCACAACCTTCCAAGTTTCGAGGGAGGTTGCCAATGAGAGGTGTCGGTCACTTTCCCTCAAGCCAGTAATAAGAAATATCGCGATCAAGCCCCATCTCACCAGTCAAAGTGCAATGTTCATCATCAAGGAAGACTGTTTTTGAAAAAAATCATTTCCCTCTCTTATAATCTTGGCGGCGATCACATGTAGCCCGTTGAAGCGGCGGCGTGGTTCTTGAGGATATCCATCTAGTCCGAGTCACCAGATTGACAAAATGGACAAATGACTCAACTTGCCGAGCTGGCAGGTGCATCCGTTTACCAGGTGGCTTTCGGGTGCAGCTCTTTATCGCCAGTGGTTTAGCAACTGGCACCAGATGCGCACGCCAAGCGAAACTCTGCGCTGGGAAAATCCACGGTGCCAGACCATGCAAATCGCGGAAGACCGTCGAATGCGTCGCAGATCGGTGTGCCATGGCGTGTCAATTATATTCTTACGACATCAGCCTTGGACAATGCACGTGCAAACTGAACGGCGAACGAGGAACTTCATCAAGAAAACAACGAACGGAGATCCTCGACCGTCATGCCCGACTGGCGTGGAGTCACCTTGAATGGAAACGGAAGAGGGTGGCTGAGTTATCAGGTTTTGTCACCCGACCATGAGGAATGATAGATCCAATGACGTACATCGCAATTCCACTTGACCACTGCGGCTCAAAATCAATTTCGTTCCCATTGGTGTCCTTCGCCTTAGAGAAACTGAACAATGCAAGCATCCCAGATATAGCATACCAGAGGGAGGCGTCACCGACGTGTCGTCCAGCGCATATCCTAACAGTTCGCGTGTTAATCCAGAGTTCGATGTGGAAAACCAAAATCGAGATATGTTAACCTTCTTCCGAATCCGAAAGCGAAGCCAACTGTGTCTTGATTTAGGTTTCCATCAGCATCCAAGAAGCGCTCCGGGGCGAAATCAAAGGGGCTTGGATACCTCGCCTCATCGTGGGCCATTGCCCTGGATCATGTGTTAACATTGATTGAACAAATAATAGTGCCTAGCCTAAATGCACCAGATGTTTGGGATCACGGTAGCCCCTAGAATCAAGTCAGATAAGCTAGAAAACCCACGCGGAGGTGTCACCTTTAGGGATGTAGTAACCCTCATATACATCACTGTCCGAGGTAGCATGTGGAGTTGCTATGAAAGAGTAGTGCGTACAAAGCTTGGACCAATGGATGAATGAAAACGATAGACATCTTACAAAGAGGTAGGATGGGGTGCCATCTTAGCGTTTCTCGGAGGACAGCATCGATATACTTCAACGACGGTCTATCGGACCATGCCGGCAACCTTGAAGTTCCAACCGTGGCATCGATGACACGCTGCGCTTTTATTTGAACTTCCGGGAAGAGAATCAATGCTAGAATGAACACCTGGAGCGTCGATGCTGTCTATATAACTTAGTGATCACTAGGCTACAAACCGATCACTGAGCTACTCACAGTCTCTGACGCAGCTGCAAGACACACAATGTCGAAAACAGTATACACCACAGTCGGGTATACAGCACTCACCCCCAAAAGCAGTTGCTGAGGCCTCCTTGATCGCCTGAAGTAAGTGCTGTTCGCCAGAACCAGTGGCTCTCATTCTATTCAGAGCATCAGAAACCATTGATGGGCCTGCCCTCCCCTCCTTCTAGAAGAAATTTTTCAAGGCGAGTCACCCCTGACACAAAAGAACTGACCATTCTCTCCAAGACATATTCAAACGGAGTATCTATCCATTCTTTAGACCACAACCTTGATTGTGCAGCTTTTCTATGAATGTCCATTCCAGGAACCCAAGAAGGGAGCGACAACACTAGTTGGTAAGTAAGTACAACATTTGGCGAGGAAGCTGGAAAACCTACAAAAAGGAAACACGCTGAAGAACGCGGCCACTTCAGGTCGCACCTCTTCAACGGCCACTTTCAAGGCCCTGCCGACAACGTTCACCATGGGATCGTCCTTTGGCATTGTCTCGTAGTCATAGAGTGCTGACATAATGATGGATGATGAATACCTGGTCCGACAAGAAAGCAGTTAGAAAAGGCTGGTTTCAAGAAGTACAGCATATACGTATGAAGATGTTCAAAGCAGGCTTCTGGATCTCTGAACATGGCTAATAGCAATTCATGTGACTTGCGCTGTTGCATTAAACGATACTTTGGCGCGGCATCAACTCTGAATGCTTGGTGGATGAGTCTTCTGTGTTGCCGCCATCTGTCCCCATAACGCAACAACACGGTATTGAAGTCGATGCCGAACCTATGAATAGCGATAATTAGACCGCCGGGCAATGCAGCGTACAAAGTCGATAGTACAGCGCATTCGTCGGTATTTCGGGTCGGTCAGAGTAAATGTTGGAGCGCTGTTCCAGAAGCGTTCTAGCGACCTTCTCAGAGTTGATCACGATGATCTCCTGGTCAAAAAAACTGGAGTAGACCAGGTCACCTGCACGAGATGTTGGCTGCTACTCAGTACATCTGTATAGGTTAAAATCACCGTAGATGTTGGCCCATTCCGTATAGGTGGACCATGGGGCAGATGTGTCAATACCCCGGATATTCCCCACTATTGGTAAGGGGCGCGGACCAGGCGGCAGGGGCAATGGTATACGTTTCTTCCTCTGTGGCTGGAGATACCCAATGTTGAGTGCGAATGCGATAGCACAGAGGACGGCGACAAGACAGAACTGTTGACAGTTCGATGCAGACATGGATGACGAGGATCAAGAGGCATAATTTGTACTTACTCGGTGTCTTCTGCAAATAAATAGTGTAATGAATAAGATTTCCTCGCGTGCCTACGCCGCTATTGCCTCGGGCGATGAATAATTCTTCGGTGCATGCAGAACGTTATGTAGAGCCAAAATCGCCGTTGCGAAGCAAGATCATGACTGAGTTGGCCCAAAGTAAGCCATGTCAGACACGCAATTCAACAAGACCCCTCCTGCCAGTGCCCTACATTCACATTACCAACTTGTAGAAGGCGGCCGCGCGATCCAAGCGTTTTCGAGGCGTAATAATTCGACAAAACGCGTCTCATCTGAGATCGTCAACGGGTATCCAGATACTCAGCCAACTGACTCCCATTAATTCAGGCAGGTTGTACGTCTCGGACGAGGTCAGTGACAATCTTAGCTATATGCAAAATTGCGGTTGGCTGTCTTTGGGAGAACAGGCCACGAGAGCAATGCTGCAGACACGTTTCTGCATGCAATGGGGGACACGCGTGGATATCCTGCCGCGGATACAGGTTAACCAGTAAACCATGCAAGGCCTTCCAACTTTCGAGCCTGAGCCACTCAATTCCTCGCCGTTGGCAGCACACGCCATTAGTGCTGCGGCGACCGCTTCTGTTTTAATAGCAAGCATATCTATGCCTACTTCTCGTAGCCAAACCATTTCGGTGCGCTTTCATCTCTGCCCATGTTGTTCTTCGCACCTCATTGTCTAAACCGCAAGCTGGTCGAAATGCTCCCCTTTGCCTCTTCCCTTTGCATTCTCGCCGCTCTTGCCACTGGTTCCATTGCCCTTCAAAGCAGCCCCAATATTTCTACTTCCCCTGATGTCAGCAAATCAAGGATGTACTCCAGTGCCATCTCAAGCATCATTGCTGCGGTCACCCCGATGCTGGCACTTATCTATTTCTGTCCATTGTACTTGCTGTATCGGCACTCGAAACGCCATCCAAGAACACTCAACAAGGTATCTGGACTGCGTATTCAGCAGTATGGTCCACGTAAGTCTGGCACCTACTAGTCCTGCTCGGGGTGGTAGCCTTGTGGCTAACACGTGCTCCAGTTATCTACATCTTTTTGCTCTTTAGCAGTTTAGCGCAGGTCGAGTCGTTCCCACTGGTGTCGTGGATTACTGATTGACCGTCACACCGGCTATAGGTTGCTGACGCTACTTGGCTTTTATTACAGTACAAGTACAACAACAACGCACCTGATCCAGCGACACGCACGGGAGTGCGTTTTCTTCTGTGAGTAGATTTCGCCACAGGCTGTATGAACGCGTTCCTTTGTTGACACCGCGAAGGTTTGCAGGATGCTGGACCACCGTCACGTCTGGAACGTATACCCTTTTCTTTCTTGACCCTCTCTGGTCACGACGTCCCATTGCGTCGATTGGCACCCAAGCAGTATGGGTGCTCGTGACCTGGGTTTTCTGGGTTGCAGGCACCGGAGTGCTCAACAAGTCGCTCCCCTCGCTATTCATGAACAACTCTTGTGCAGGAATTGTTTACTGCGGGCAGTTGCAAGCGCTGTTTGGTGAGTATCATGTTGGTAGAGTAGATTTCGCCATTGAC
This sequence comes from Veloboletus limbatus, assembly GCA_038088635.1. NCBI lineage: Eukaryota > Fungi > Basidiomycota > Agaricomycetes > Boletales > Boletaceae > Veloboletus > Veloboletus limbatus. Next base: position 11,281 of record JBBPJJ010000216.1, read on the forward strand.
GGTTTCCACAGCACTGTCGGTTCTCGAAACGTTGGTATTTAACGAAAACTGAGTATTAATTGTTCTGACTTGGACGCCTGGCAGACTTACTCTAACATTCGGCATGATGGTTATCATATGGCTGGTTTGGAGGTCCGCGCGGTACGTCCGTCAACCGGTGGTCATCAGAGTGTCTCCCATGTGACACGGCATTGGAATGTGTTGGGGTAGGCAAATCTGAATTGTACAGATGTGACTGGATGTATCGAATCCGCATTGGATTGTTCGACGACTTGTTGATACCCATACAAAAATCGTCTCATGTTTAGTTGGCATCACGATGACTCTCTAGTCGAATAGATTATGACAACCACTCTTTATATCTTGAATCTTGATTAATATACAGCAGGCCCGTCGACTCCCTTCCACGGACGCAGTGCTTGGACATTCCGTCCTCGGTGAAGATGCGGCCGAAACGTTTCACATAATCGCAAGTCCTCTGATTGGTCGGAGCGGTTTTACACGGAACAAACCGGCATGATCGGGACCTAAAATGCGGAAAAAAAACGGTGGACTACCACTTGAAACCGTATCATCATCTTCGCCGTCGTCCTTCTTAGATTATTATTGCCATGCCTTATGCTCCTGGTTTGTTTCATCCCTCATCGCCGCAACACTAGCACCTGACGTCTGATGCAGGTGACGCTGCCAAGGGTGCCTCCCTTTTCAAGACGCGTTGCGAACAGTGCCATACTGTCAACGCTGGCGGTCCCAACAAGGTCGGACCCAATCTGCACGGGTAAGGTCGACTCAAAGCTTAGAGGCTACTCGCTCATTGGCAGCTAGGATCTTCGGTCGTAAAACTGGCCAAGTCGATAGTTTCCAGTACACCGCTGCCAACGTCAACAGGGGCATCACATGGAACGAGCAAACACTGTTCGACTATCTGGAGAATCCTAAGAAGGTACGTCGCTCCTCCTCCCGTGTCCCAGCCCATCATCAACGTTTTCGCCCTAGTACATCCCCGGTACCAAGATGGCCTTCGCAGGTCTCAAAAAGGACAAGGATCGCAACGATCTTATTACCTGGCTCAAGGAAGCGGTAAGTCAGGCTTTCGCTTCCCATCACTAATTGGCATTAAACTAACGCCGCTCTCATACTAGACCGCATAATTCTATATGTCAGTTCCACATTCACTCGATTCACCATCTGCGGACTACATTACCTACTTAGGTCCTATTCCTTAGATGACCATACTACATAGCACTTGCATACTCCCCCACTCAAATTGTCACAGTCCCACTGATATGGCCTACCGCATTCAAATCGAGTTTGACTGTGTAGTATACCAAGTCTTCAATCGTAAGCACCAAGTACCAGAACATGTTGCACCCATAAATAAGCTGTATTCCGAATGCGAATATGTAAGCACAGTGCATAATCTTTATGCATCATAAATGAGAAGATACGATGGCCTAATGGCATTCTCCGTGTAGCAGACCAGCTCATCGTAGTTCAGGGAGCCACCCAGGGCAACTTCGGCGAGAACCTGAATCACCCCAACAGTCAACACTCGACAGACAACCAAACACTCCCTCAATACACACCGAATCATAGCCGGGTGGAGGTGCAGTCAGCCTGGTATTGTCCTGCGTCATCTTATACCCCTTTCCAACGACAACTTTGTTAAGAAGTATCGCCCTCTGCTGCGAAGGCTTCACATTGTTTGAGTAGTCATTGGATTTCGAAGACGTCGAGGACGTATAGATCCCTGCACCGAACCTGCCATGCTTCGTGATTACAACGCTGTCGATCAAAGGAATCCAGTCACTTGCCTGCCCCAGCCAGTCTTCTTACCGAAAAGATTCAAACTGTACGATGTACGAATGATATTACACAGAGAACATGATGTCGACGGGCAGAGAGTCGTGTTTCCGTTGTCCCCCAAAAGACATTCTCTCGTCGTGCCGTGCCAACGACGGTTCTCGTTTCCAGGAGACCGTCCAGCGGCTGCGAACTTGCCTCGAGATTCGACAGACGCACTGTTGATCATCCTGGGTAAGACCACACACACGTGTGGACGGCCGAATCGACACCCACCGATACGCTTCATACTTTGCGATGGAAGTGGGGTGTCCAACGACTTTGTACACGTGGCGCACAGTCGGACAAGGTGTCTGGTGCCGCCACGAGGCCTTAAATTGGTCGGCGACTACATACTATCAGACCTCTGGGCACCGGCAGAGTGAATATTGCATACCGCTCGCGAACGTGTCATGCCCATTTGGAACTTCGATCATTAGCGGCGCACTCTTTTGCGCCTTTGAGGTACACCCCTGACTGCAAAAGTGGCCCTTCTTGACGGCTTTCCCGCAGAGGAGGCAGCCATTCTTCACCGGTCTGGAGCGCAGAGCCGTAAGTATTGCATTGATTGGATTGAATCGCGAGCATACAGACTTGGAGGGTGCTACGGGTGCTCCTCCTGCAGCCTTTGCTTGCTGTGCGCAAGTCTTGCTGCAGAATGAATGAATCGTCTTCCCATCGTTGTACTTGGGCTGCTTGTGACAGTACTGTAAAGTATCGCATCACCATCAGTGGATTCATGCAGACAGGTGGCAATAAAAGACAACATACGTCACACATGTTGGCTTTGCCACGAGGGCCAGCCTTTGCGCTCTTTCCCTTCGTAGGAGGGTGGCTGCCTGACGCAGTCTTGTTCTGAATCTTGGCGGCACATGTCTTGCTGCAGTAGGAGTGGGTCTTCGTTCCATCAAAGTATTTGGGTTTCGCGTGGCAGAACTGCAAGGGGAGTGAATGAAGGGTGCCACATGCGCCGAGAAAGTGGCGTACATCACAAAGACTGACTGCGTTCGTCGTGGTCTGTCGAGTGGACGGGGTGTTAAATGCGGGCTGCGCTTGCGGGGGTTGAGCCTGCGATTGTGCCTGAGCAGCTAGATATTGACCAGCCATTGTTCCAAGCACTGAGAGTGCAGCGTGCATGGGCGGAAGTGGGGCACTCATATTCAATCAGGGAGTGGAAAGAATGGAGTGTATGAATGAGATTGGCGCGGGTTGTCAATGATTGCTCGCCAGGAGCAACCCGAGTGTGCGGATAAGACAAGAAGGGTGGTTGATGATACATTGGGCAGAAAGCGTGCTTTATAGCTGCAGGACGGGCACATAAAGCACTGTGGTGACTCCTCGAGCAACGCGAGGAGTGCATGTTCTCCGCGAGGGGTATATGATAAACTTGGTGGCTGAGGAGCTTTCTCATTTTCACCGCCATTGTAAGCGGAGCGTATCCACGTCTGTAGTTGCCGAGGTAGAGCTCACCTCGACCGCGACACAAGGCCGGTCACCCTGCCGCACCGTCAAGTTGCAATGAACACGTGCAGGTGCCCTGCAATACGCTTTGATCCGGATGCTTTGTTCAGCTACATTCTTGACCGCACGAGCCTGAGGCACGCAAATAATGAGACAACTAAATGTCACAGTTCGCGCACGATGGACAGCACAGCATCTCTTGCGATGCAGCTAGTGCCAATGATTGACAGTAGAGGGCCGCCGTGAGGGTTTTAGTTACTCACATAGTACCAGCTGTTCTCTGGTCTGGCGATGCCTAGCACTGGACGTAGGATGACCTGCTGGCAGCGCCTGTTTGGTTTGTAAATTCATGTCCGAAGAGACTCGGTCCTATCCGTATCAGTAGACTTTCTCACAAAGATCATTAGGTTTCGGTAGTATGAGTTATAAGATTGTGTATACATACATACTAGGTTTTACTGCAGGCAACTACGCTACCAGGACACATACATAATACCATCGTGGTTACATACAAGATACATATTAAGATAGAAATACTCATTCGGATAAATACTCGAAGCCATGCGGCAATAAGTAGCAGGAGGCAGAGTTCGTGTTATCTTCAGTCTTGACAATCACGACACGATGGGTGTCTTGAACATCGTCTGCACAAATGCCTTCAGATTGGGTACACGTTGTGGCTTGTCCCCATATACAACCAAATACGCTGGACGCATGGTATCATTGCGATAGGTGACCGTCTCTGTTGATCGTCAATCCTGCAGTGCCAGTGAAAATTAGCTACATGGTCAGACGAACCTTCATAATTCAAGTCCCATCCAATTTCTCCAGCAATCTATCAAGAAGTCAGATAGATACTAGTCATGCAAGGTACCGGCTTCATACCGAGTTGTACCCAGACGGTGGTGAGATTAGATCGGGAGCGTTTCGATATCTCTTGTAGGGCTTTCCTACGACAACGCGACTGAGAATCAATACCCGCAGAGAGGCACTTTCAGAGAGATTGGAGACATAATCGTCTGCCTCTGTTATTTATCAGAAACGAGAGTTCGTGTCAGTAATCATTCAGAAAGCGTACTCGAGGAGCAGGATGTAGTATAGATACCATGTCCGAATCTGCCAATGACCGACTATTAAAACAGAGTTGTTCCAGGCGTGATTACAACGTACCGCTTGAACGAATTCTTTGAACCTGATAGGTAAATGAGAGCAGTCAAAGAGACGCGAGTGAAGGGACTTACCACATTTGCTCACATCAAATGAGCTGCGCACAATGGAGCACAGACAGCATTGTTTGAGATCACAGAGGAGCACACTGGCCGAAGACTCCCCTAATAGACACGCACGGTTGGTACCGTGGAAAAGGAGTTTCTCATTTCCTCGCTTGTCTTTGGCCTTGAGAGTGGTCTGGACTTGATCCCTGAAATATAATAGAGATAGGGGTACACGGAAGGGAAGAGAGGTACACGATGTACCTGTATGTGAGATAAGACTCGAGGGCAGGTTCGGGCCAGAGAACTCTGAAGATATATTGAATGCCAGGTATCGCTTTCTTACTATGGCGCCACCCTTTGAGGAAGAGCTGCTCCACTATATTTGTAGCATAAAACGACCTTTGGTACTGGAGGCGAAATAATCACGCACGTTCAGCGAACCTGGGGTCGTCTCTATCAAGTCTGACTAGTCGGTTTCGTCGACCAATGGAGGAATTCACTGGGTTATCAAGAGAAAACTCGTCAGGAGGCATTAACTTTACCCATTCATCTTTGTGAGGGAAAGCCATGATCAGATTTGACGGAGACTAGGGTTTGGACAAAAGTAGCGGAAAAGGTGTGATGTGAGATTATAAGTTGCCGATGGTGGACCTCACCTCCACTGCGCCCCATCGGCACAGACAATGAAACTGAACTGACCCATGCCGAACATGTTATAACGACGTGGACAATTAGCCAACGTTATCCGCGGTCTTCGTGATATTCCATTCCTAAGCCAGCACGCGATGCACTGTGCCTCCATTTTTTGATTCGGTTTCTGCTATCCATAATACACATGGGGCGAATCCAGTGCTCGCCATGCAGTATCCACGCTGGATGGAAGTAAATGTCAAGGCCTTCCAAAAAAGGAAGGTAAGTAAGATTGAGTAAGGCGCAACTTCAAAACACGTTGCAACTGGCTGGCTTGTCACTGATCTGTGGCATAACAAGCGAGCCGGATCATTCCAATGTTTGGATTAGACTAGCTCGTTCGGTCCCCCCTCGTGGCGAACCCATTACTGAAATATTTTCGTTGTGAGGGGCTGCGAACTACATCGCCTCCTCCCGGAGCCTTAAAAGAGATATCCTTCTCGTGAGTGCCGTGAAGGAAACCATCACTTGGACTTACCTTGATACCTTTATCCCCAAAATTCTCTATCTATTCATTGCAATCTTCGTGATCTCGTTCGGAATGCTAGACACCCGGCGAATCATGAGGCTTTTTGGACTCGGAGGATCCCCGACTACACCTCAATCTACATCCGGCAGACAAAAACAAAGGCCCGTCACGCAGTACTATACTCCAAGGTATGACGGGCTTCTTCCGACACCCACTATCTCTTAATGTGTCGTTCAGCAACTCCTACCTGAAGGCACCATCATCCGGTGTCTCCAACGATGGCGGGGAGGCGGACTATCCTCCTCTTACAGCTCCTGTTACTCCTATGGGTGCATCCATAGCTCCATTTCGTACATCAAAGATGGCGCCGGTTCTATTTTACGACAAGAACGACCCATTCTATGAGTTCACCAACTTTTCGCCACATGCTGTCATATACAAGGGGAAGAGATATCCGACAAGCGAACACCTGTTCCAAGCATTCAAGGTATGTGTTGTAAGTTTTTCTGCTGTAATGCGCTGACGCTGGTTATCGTGTACTTTGGTCTCGATGGTTATTCGGTTAGTTTCTAGACGACCATCCTGAGATCGCGGAGCGGATTCGGACCTGTGGCGAAAGACCAATGTTGGCCTTCGATGAAGCGCATCGGTACCAGAAATTGGTCCGTTCAGATTGGAGACAAGTCAACATAGAGAAGGTACCCGACGATTCTTTCCAGTGCGTACTTTCTGAACAAGCCGACTTTCTTTGTAAAAATCCAGATGGAAGTTACCCTTTGCCTCAAATTTACTCAACACCCTGACCTCAAAGCATTACTTTTGGGAACGGGTGAGGCTGATCTGATCGAGGTGAGAGGAGTATCGTTCCGTCCTACCTTTGGATTTAATTAATTCAGGATTCTCCACGTGACTACTTCTGGGGAATCGGTGCTGATCACTCTGGCCGCAATGAACTTGGAAAAGCCCTCGTGAGGCTTCGAGAGGAGCTACGCCAAGAACATGATAACCCGACTCATGTTCCCACTGCCCGACGAGACGCTACTCGTTTATCAGTTCAAGATCTCACTTCTCTTGTGCCCACTCAACAGGTTTCCAACGGGTGTCCATCCATCCTGGTACCTGGGAGTGGACCTCCTGATCCGCAGATAGTGATGGCTCCACCTCAGGGTAATGAACTTTGTGAGGTACGTTTGGGTGCTCCAATGTGGCAATACGTCACCTGATGAGTGGTAAATGCAGTTCTGCCAAGCAAGACCTAGGTTCCAAAATCATCCTTACTGCGGAAGGACGTGCGCCGCAGAAGCAACCAAGATGTGCAGCGTGCGTCTCCGGCCTCCACTTCCCCTTCACCATGCTTATCTTACGTCTTTTACATTTCCTTTCGTAGTTTTGTCGCTCAAAGCCACGCTTTGGGAAGCATCCTTATTGTTCAAGGACCTGCGCAGCAAAAGCGGGTAGGGGAGTTTGATCTCTTAAGCTTTTTTCTATGCCGTGGTTCAGTGGGGCTCGAGATATGAACATGGATTCATTAATTATGACTCATATCTTCATAATGTCGTATATTGGTTATCAGGCAAGCAGGTATTTGGCCACACTGCATTCAATATCAACGGAGCTCCTGTTAAGCTCAACACAGCTTGGCAATGTATTACAATGTCAACAACCAATTGACCACAGGTGCGGGAATGATACGACGGTAGAGCGCTATCGGATGGTGTATGCTGAGTTACAAGGGCGGGCGAACGGATATCTGATCTGATAGTGAATGATGTAAAAAAACTTGCACGGATAAGAGTAACATTACTTCCATGTAAATGCACAGTGCCGGCTGTGACAGAAGAAAAGAGTCTGTACGGTTTACTCATTGGGATGGACAGAATACCCAATAGATAGGATACGTCTGATACTA
>JBBPJJ010000218.1:0-28561 GCA_038088635.1 Veloboletus limbatus
TGTCGAGCGCACTGTCGTACTATGCATGACATTTTGAAAAGCGCAATCCAAGCCAGTGCAGCTATCATGTAAAGGATCCATCTATGCATTATCGCAAGGGTCCAGGTCACCACTCAGAGTGACGGACCCTATGAACCATATAGTATAAACACCTCACCAGTAAAGACGTGTGTGCACCTGCACCTGCACCGTCACTCCGCATCAGCATCATAGTACTCTTCCCCAACATTCCCACAACGCCGTTCGCCGTTCCCATTCACGCTCAGCCATGCCTCCAACCGCCGTCCAAGCTCCCCCCCCCGTCCACCACATATATCGCCCGTCGTCGTCAGCGTCTGGTCCTTCTCCAGGGCCTTTTTCAGCGGCAACTGACCTGCCTGTTTACGGCTCTTGAGGACTGCTACTCTCAGCGCATCCGATGTCGGCTCCGATGCGCCGCTCTCGACGCACGCCTTGCCATTGTACGATGGCGAGCTTGACACGTCGGAATCTTCGACGGTCGACTCGACATCCTTGAACCACTCCTCTTCATGTTCTTCCGGTCCGAGAATACTGTCGACCAACCCTTCTTCCCATCCGTCCCATTCTACACAGCGGTGCGCAAGGCGAAGCCGGGCACCGACGGCTTCGTAGTGAAGCCATTCCTTGGCGATCGCGGCTTGAGAGGCGTCTTCTGACGACTTTGAGAGGGCGATCGACGCGACGACCTCCCGGAATAACTTGGACGTAAAGAGACTCGTCTGAACAAACGCCGGGAGGTGAGCACAAGCCCACAGCGGTCGCGTCGTCGTCGACTCCCAATCAATGATACACGTCTGTGCGTGAGAGAGAGAGAAGCCGTCAGTGATGCAGTGGCCAACGAGATGCACTCAGACACACTATTTGGGTATGGTCGTGTTCGTCCACGAATACGTTTTCCAGGTTTAGATCATGACAATCAAGGCCAAACTCTTCGGGACTCGAGTTATCTGCGTGAGCCCCTAAGCGGTCCATGACGCGCATCCAACGATCCAACTCTTTGCGTACGGATTGTTCGCGGCGCATGATGTGCGCCACCAGGAAAGTGCTCCGTTGCATGCGGCGATAATCGCTGTACATGGCATCACCGGGGCCTTCCCATTCTTCCTCACTCTCTTGTGCGTCCCATTCGTCAGAGTCATCACTCTGATCGTTTGGCACGGCATCAAGGTGATGGTGTCTGGAGGATCGAATCTCGTCCGGATCAAGGTGCAACCGATGAGGGGCGGACTTGCCCTCGCTCTCCCGTTTTACGCCCGCTATTTCACGCAGCACACAGGAATCGAGATAGGAGCGTGTTGACGACCAGGGACCGCGATTGATTTCCGAGGGATGTGCGAGGTCACCGCGACCGGATCCAAAGAAGGGCCACGAAACGATAGGACCCACGTGTACTGAAGTGGATGTGACTCGTGGGAGATCACGCGCACAGGGAACCGCAGTTGCCACGTTTCCAGGTGTGGGGGTGGGTGATGATGAAAAGGGTTTGAATGGTAAATGGGTTGCGATGGGCGTTGATGAAGAAGAGTTTACGGGTGAAGCGACTGCATCGGAGACAGATGGGAAATGAAGAGAACCTATATGTGAGAAACGCTGAGCGAACAGAGGTAATGTGATAGAGGCTACATTATTGAATAGAATCTCGAGTTGCTCGTTGGACATTGAGTTGTACACGCTACCGAGCGGAACACCCGATGCCTGGGGACAACCAGCGAAAGTGAGGAAAGGTGAACGACTGCTGCACGTCCGCAGACTGACCCTGGACATGAGGATATATTCTCCGCCGAGGCGGTTGTGAGGGTTTGAATCGTAAAAATATACGTCTGGTACTGGTATGGAAGTCTTCTCGCGGAGGTATTGCATGGTTGCAACCTCTGATTGGGTCTTGAGGCGAGGCATGAATCGACGCGCAACACGGGCGACCAGTTGCCGCGTGTCAGTAAGGGTGACGAGATAAGCCTGATAAGCAGAGCACGTAAGATGGATGCAAGAGAGGGGGGGGGAGGGGGTTATAATACAGACCTTGTGAAATGTGCCTGATAACGGTGAACAACAGTGAAGTGCGAGATGCATATGGTACATGGAAAAAGGAGCTTGCCTGAACTCAAAAAGGTGATGAGGCCGACCTCGCAGTGGGTCATCTCGCGCAGGATGTCCTTGAGGAGTCTTCGATCGACCTGGAAGGGCTGTACGTCGTGCAAGGCAGCATCTGCCTTTGCCTCGCGCTTGCGGTCTGTGTGCTCGACATCCCAGTCCCAAACGACGGGGGTGTAGGGTGTGGTGGGCACTGGGGGAAGTGGGACCGCGCCAGGCAGGAGACCCGCCGACGCGTCCTGCCTGTTCAGCGAGAGAAAGGCGGCCCACATGACGGGCAGGGCTGGTCGAGGGGGGAAGAAAGGACGAAGGTTTGAGAGAGAGCTGTGATGAACGTCATATTCATCATCATAGCCCTGTTTGGCCTTGTTTGAGTTGCGCTTGAACACTGGCATCGCTAACCGCTCAATGATGATGAGGGGAGGAGACCTTTATATACCCGATATCTTTGATCTCTGCGGCGCTAGTGCGCTGTTGTGATGGGCCATATAAAAATACTAATACACAGACAAACTCACTACGGATATCAAGGCGACCGCCCATAGGTTGGATCGATACAAACGACTTCATCGACCCGCTTCTTCACCCATTCCAGAACATCCTGTCCCACAGATACACAGTCATACAGCTCGATATACCGTAGCTTCGACGGTGTCACTCCATGCACCATCGCAGCCGTCCCCATCTCCGGATTACGTGCTTCAATAAGCTGTACAAGCTTTGCAATCCCATCCGGATGCGTATGACAGCTCTTCATCGTCACCGATTTCAGATTGGGGCAGATCCAGTGTGCCTGTTCCTCCTCCGGCGTGCCAAGCGCTACCAAAAACGGTTCGAGAGGCGTGCCACCAACGCTCAGCGAGTGTATGTGGTTCATCTCGGCCAAGAAATTCCACGCAATCACGATCCCTCCAGGACCGTAGTAAAGCGTCGAATTGTTCGTGTTCCCGTACGACACCGACAACTGAGTGACAGGCGGATTATTAGATCGCTGCAGCAGATTCGTAATCACGTCTTCGATCGGCTCTCGCGCTTCAATGTCCAAGCTCAGCACATCCAATGCGGGCAGAACGAGCGCGTCAGTCAGCGTCGCCATGTGGTAGTGACCCCCAAACGTGAGCTCACGGAGCTTCGGTAGAGACGTCGTGCGCAGCGGAAGGATCGCCGGCACCACTACAGCAAAGTGCAACGTGAGCGACTCCAGACTTGCGTTACTCGAGATGATGTGTAAGATGCGGTCCAGCGGTAGATGGTTCGATGGGAGCGAGCGAAGGTTGAGCGAACGCAAGTCCGTCTTGAAGATAGGTGACGACCACTTGAACGGTACATGGTGCAACATAAGTGACTCCAGCTGGGATAACGTCAATGGGGTCGACGGAGGCGTACTGGGAAGCCACGCCCATTCGGTAGCATAGATCGTCTCTGCACACGAAATCTCAAACTCTCTTAGCATCGGAGCGTCGCCTAGATCACACACGTCAATCATCATTCTCAATGACACGCGTGATGCATACCATTAATCGATTTGAGCGCAGATATCGATGGAAATTGCTTATCGAACCGGAAAACGAACCGCTGCCATCGGTGCATCTGCTCAATCAAGTAGAAGATCGCGATATGTCCCCAATGCGTGTTGCGTTGCGCCTGCGGGCAACTTCGCGAAGGAGGCGGAGGAGGCGATGCACCCCAGGTATCATGATGCGATGGCGACTGAGGAACGATGATCGGTGTCTGTGCAGGGGGTAAAATAAGAGCCGTGCTAGGTGGAGGATGCGGTAGGACATAATGTGCCGGAGGGCTGGGTGGCGGTGGGATCCACGGTGTAGGTGATGATGCACGAGCACGACTAGAGGGTTCCGCAGGACCCCCATTCACCCGCAGGTAAATCTCGATATCAAGAGCAACCTTGTCACCAGACCGTTCGAGCCACAGTCGAACGGTGTCCGGAGACGTGCCTTGATTCGTCACGAGGCGTATCTAGGCAAAATGATTCAGATGCGACAGTTCAAACCGAGATGGAATAAGAGGCGGTAGCATGAGCGTATCCAATGCCTTTTGAAGCGAAACACATTGAAAAGCGCCAAGGAGTACTTATCGCAAAAAGTTTGAGAGACATATCAGCTGGCGCATGGTTGAGTGAAAAACACGTTTTTATCGATAAACATATCCGAGCGCCAATAGAGATGTAGGGAATATAGACGCTCCCAGACCCGATGTGCGTGCATTGCTCACCTTGGACCATAATTTGGGTACGGATAGGGCTAGCCTACGCCATAGGACGCAGACGGAAGCAAGAATCCAAGCACAGCAAGGGTGGTTGTCAAAGTTGAACATAAAGATATGGCGGAGGAGTTCGTGGGGCAGTCGCCGTATGGGGGAGACGTACGCGAGGGTGTGCTTTACTTTTTCCTCCAAAGCATGTTGCTCGTGTTGCATCTCTCGAATCGCGCACTTCCTGTCGGCGACGATCTGCGCGAGGGCATCTTCCGCGACAGTTATTCGTTCCGATAGTAGCGAGAGCTCCTGGCGTTGTGTTTGGAAGGCTCTGCGGGCTTCGGCGACGCTTGATTCTGTTGGAGGTTCTGGATAGTTGAGCGAGTTCATCGAAGGAGGAGAGATAAACAAGGTCGGACAGCCTGAAGTGGATGCAAATGCGTATTTATGAACGTTCGATCTTCTCCGCGTGGATCTCGCAAGTCTGCCTCGAACACATACTCGTTACAAGACGTCTACGGTACAATGCGGATGACAATCGAAACGACGCAGGTATGTCACTTCTTTCCAGCTTCTATAGCATCTCCATTCTTGCATGCAATAATTTTTATTCGTGGTGCCGACACCATCTCATTCGACTCCATTTTAAAAGAGGGGTTCTTGACGATAAACGTCCACACGTCGTCGCAGAGGCGATACGTATGCAAGTGACCCTGTGAACACGCATCAGGCATCAGCCCAAGCAAGCAGAAGAGCATGTTACTTTGAGCGTCGTCTTGGTTTTCACTTGCTTGACCATCGTGTCTGCAAGGGATTTGTCAAACTAGACCGTCATCGTTAGCGTGCTACTCGTCGGGTGCTATGCGACATGCAGAACCTGTTGCAAAACCTTCATCGCCAGCTGTGGTGTGATGGCACCGCTCGTAATGAGCTCGTCCAGCGAGTCGGTGAGAGCCATGCCAATACTAGTAAGGTGGCTATAGCCATCATTGTGCGATGAACGAGTATGTTAAACGTACGATGATCCTCTGTAAAATTCATAGTATGCGGAGGCCATGCTAGACCCGTCCGATGCTGCCAACTCGGGTGGACGTCGCTTGCAAAGCACACGCGTCGTCGTCCTGTCAGCTGTGACGCGTGACGTGATGTCAGTGTCACGGTGATCGTCTTATTACCCCCGTTGAACTTGAACGGCGAAGGTGAGATGGCCGAGCGGTCTAAGGCGCCAGACTAAGGATCAGGTCATGTAGATGACCGCAGTTTATCTGGTCCGAAAGGGCGTGGGTTCGAATCCCACTCTCATCAGTAAATTTTTTACCCTACACATCTCGCGATTCCCGATCTGCACTCTAGTCAGAGAGCGGCTTGTTCTATGACACAACGTCACCTAAGCGAACCTGCAATGACAGTCTTCTATTGACGCACATTCGAGCATCCGACTCAACATTGCGCACTTGTGAGTCGTCCGCGGCGTAACTGTTCTGATCAATAGACTGATGGCGGCGGTTCATTCGAAGGGCCGATACGACCGCGATCGATCCGTACGCTACGGTCAATTAGCCATGGACAAGTACGATGTGGTCATCATGTCTCTGACAATCAAATTTTCCCCTTTGGTTGCTGTGGTTTTCCCGTCGGCACGATATCGTGGTGCCTCGATTCAGCGGCAATATGGGATCGGACCCTCATGGATCTACTCAGCCTCCATGTGTCACGAATGGCGATTCCTGCCACAACGTTTCACGCGGAGGCGAGTATGACGCCGAGCGAAGTTACTGGGCTGAGCGCTGATGTTTGATCGGACGTCGCGTGTTCCCACGAGAGAGATGAGGAAGATAATGTTCATATCCTCTCAATGTAGCTGTCAGCATGCTGGCCCGTGTCGGCTTTCAGCGAGTCGTTTCACTGGATCATGAGTCTGGTTTTAAGGTGACATTCCATAGGGAGTAAAAATGTGATGAGAGTGGGATTCGAACCCACGCCCTTTCGGACCAGATAAACTGCGGTCATCTACATGACCTGATCCTTAGTCTGGCGCCTTAGACCGCTCGGCCATCTCACCAATGGGAAATTGCCTCTTTCTGACTTTGTTTCATCTATCTTTCTGGAAGATCGCAAGAGGTCTTGTCGCCGCACACTCGATATATATGATTCAGTATCTCAGAATGTATAGGGTAGGAGCCCAGTTGCTGTGGATTGAAGGCTATGCTGGGATTCGAATAACGTACTGCTATACTAAAGAAAGGTGTGGGACATTGCACGACAGTAAATGTTCCACCACCGAAGTGAATCTTCGTTCGATTGCAGCTTCAAGTCAGAGCTGTTTCTGCTTCAGAATTGCAGGCGGTGGGATTGCTGCCAGCTTCGATGAAACTTGTCACCAAGTCCAAACATTCGGGTTCCCCGTAAGCCTCGCGCGAGTCATGCTCCTCGTCCTTGTCGTCATACTTGTGTGGTATGATGGCGGCATAGTATCCCCGCTGGACATGAGTACGTTAGCCACCTGAGAACCAGTCATCGAATCAACTGCAGACTCAGGTGTCGTCGTCTTAACGCAGCATGTAAGAGAGTGATACCATCGCAGGAGAGTGGTGCCTCGTATGCCCACGCCTCACCTTGATGGTCAATGGTGTCTCACTCCGTGAGTTACGTAGGTGCAACTACATCCAGTAGCGATGAGCAGTTTTATGAGCCCCAAGCACATCGCAGCGAGGTGAAGCGCGCTGTCTCCACATTCATCCAAGACAGCCGGTTGATGCAGCAAGGAGAATCCGAGGAGGGGTGGTTGATCTCGCGACAGTAAGAACCCTCGTTATGTGCTGCATGCATAGCTCGCTTGACCGAACGGACCGTCCGCAGAGGGGTCCTGACTATTGACGCAGGCTCCGCGTCAGTGTAACGTGATCTTCATCCGTTTCCCTGTTGCCGTCCGCATCCGACCTCGTAGTATAGAAAACACCACGATATAGCTTTTCGGTTCCAATTTCGTGAACCCATTCCAAGAACACATCGGTTTGTATAAGCTTCACAAGGACCCAAGTACTATACCACGGTAGGCAGGCAGTAGTCACGACAAGTGCCGATAATGTGAGACATCCCCTCTGCAGGGGTTCGTACATCGTCGCCACGATCGATGGAGGCCTCAAGTAGCGAGGCTCGGTGAGAGTTGTCAATAGCCAAACTGCGCATGTTCACGTCCAAATTACACGAGGGCCTTTTCATGTCCAGTCTTCCGAAGGTCGAAGTATACACCGGCGGGTTCGTCCCAACTCGTGGCTTGAGAGGACGACGAGTGGACAAGAAGTGCAGGATAGGAATAAGTGATGAGGATGTAGAGTACGAAGTCGTGTCTCAACGATGGCCAGAGAGGATAAGGCCATCGGAGATCCTCCTCACGTAGCCCGCAGAGGCTATCCCAGCGTCATGGATGGTGGAGAGCATTCGACTTGAGAGATCGTAGTGCTTCGAGGACGACTACGGGTCGATATAGGCAAGATGGTTGAAACCGGAGGATTCGGAGAGCACACAAGAAAGCATGCGAGAGGAGTTCAATGGTGCAACGTTG
The DNA here is from genome assembly GCA_038088635.1 of Veloboletus limbatus. Lineage (NCBI taxonomy): Eukaryota > Fungi > Basidiomycota > Agaricomycetes > Boletales > Boletaceae > Veloboletus > Veloboletus limbatus. The sequence goes on from JBBPJJ010000218.1 coordinate 7,892, forward strand.
CCACGGAAACGTCTTGTTTCAGGAAAATAGAGATGCGGTGTATGCACCTCGGCGCCGGCCTCATAGGAGATGATATGGTATTTCAATGAGGTTGTGGGGAAAGTGAGGTATTCCTATGGAGCAAGCCATGCAGATACTGCAAACGCGAAAATTAGTGGAATCTACCTTGACGTCGAAATGAGATAAGGAGAGAACGTCCGCTTCTTCATGATATGACACAAGGCCCGATAACCCATCCAACGGTGACCGTATCTCACGATGGTCCTCTCGCTGCAGGAGATCGACCATCGACGACCTGAGCTAGATGCAAGGGCTCCAATGCGACTGGGAGCCAGCGCGCGTCGCGCTACCTGCCCTTCCAACTTTCGACTCCCTCGTGTATCTTTTCAAGTCCTTCTGGTAGGTCGTCCAGCGCTTCCTTCAGCTCCGACCCAGCCGCATACCAATCAAAGGCGACCAGTTGACACTGAACCACGAGAACCTAGAAACAGGCGCATTGACCCTACTATACAAGATCTTACCTGCCATCCGCTCTTTTCATTTGAAATCATGATTATCCTACCTGCATCTCTCGATCGGCAGATCTCCCCTGCTTGCGTGAATCAAACTCTCGTCTGACTTGCAAGGTTATGTCCTCCGCCAAATCTTCCGTCAGATCCTCCAAGGAAAGCGATGGAAGTGTTGCTAAGTGTCGTCACCAATAACCGAATATCGTCCTCACTGAGCGTGGCAAGAGCACGTAAAAATGCTTCGGTATCCGCGCACTCATCGGGCGCGTCGATTACTACGATGAATTCCATCTTGCGGCGCGCGATACGACAAGTGTATGGTGCCCACGTTTTTCTGCTGGAGTATCCCGTTCGGCAGGTTCCCAAGGTCAGCACCGCGATCACGGATGTGACAGAACAATTGGAGGAGCAGGGAGCACATCATTTGCGTGGGACTCGTCGACCGCTTATTTCGGGCGTCGCAGTAGATGAATACTAGTACTGCTCTGTTTTCTAGCGTGCTTTGAGGTGCCCGATCGTAGATGTACTGTAAGAGTCAACACTGATATGAACACACCAATACTTATCGTACGCATCTGTCTTAGGAAACCACATGCACGTGCTTTCTTGACGCAGCCTGTGCGCATCGTGCAATTCAATCCACCACACCATCGCTGGACCCCGTCCAGCATTTGGTTTAGCGATAACGTGATGTCAGCAAGTCGACATACGAAGCACAAGAACGATACGCTAACTGCGGGGATCCTGGTTAAATTTTGTTTTCACTGCTAGGTCCGCGTTGTACAGAAGTCCGTCACGTTCGTATTCTGTTGGTGTACTATCTAGACTGTTCAATAAGCAGACGTTTCCTTTTCCACACCGTGACACATACATGCTACTCCGGGTTGTCCAAGTTTCTGACGGTCGTGGTGTGTTTCCTCCATTGTGGGAAGAGTATCAATTTGCATTGCTTCTGATGGCTGGCGAAGAGAAAAGCAGAGTCAAAAGGCGGCAGAGAAACCCACTACATGTCCGGAGTGAGAAAGACTCTTGCGTTTACCGAAGGAAGGTCACGGCCGCCTCAGTCGGTCTGAGAGGGCGAGCAAGGGTCATAGCAGGCCGGACTTGGCCATCGTGCCGTCCATCTCTTTCAGAAGTTTGTCCAAGCATGCCTGGGTACGGTGTGGAGAATCCGTACTCTCAGTGATAACCGTACCCTTAACCCACGGTGTCGCAGGTATATGCGGGTATGTAGTATGCCTGGACCGAGGTGTGACGCTGTCTTGTCGCAGCGGCGGTGCCACTGTCTCCCACTGTGGCAGATAGAAGATCAAGAGTGCGCGGATAATGGATGTAGAAAGGCTCACCAAGGCAAGCCGGGACAGGTCCGTCTTTACTTCCCCACTGGTAGTCCTTCCCCGAGGTGACCTCTCACCATCGTCGACTCGTGCCTTCCTCTGCCTAGGTGCTTGGGGTAGACATGACTTGCTACTCATTTAGGACCTAATCAGTTGGATGAAGGATAAGACTAGCAGAAAGAGAGATCAAGAGGACAAGGACAAGGCAGCATGAACGATATCTTGTGTAGAAATTAATCAGTATGCACACTAACACCCACAGTGATCCACATAAACCGCGGTTGCGGTATACCGTAGATACGAGTACAGCAGTGTGAGGTTTTGAGGCCACGGTGTTACCCGTGCGGTACCCTAAGCTGCATGACATACAAGGTGGGATCTGGGACTGCGTTGGTTTACGGTGAAGAGAGAATAGAGCCTGGGGCACACACTCTTGTCAGCCTCTACTCGCCGTACGCAACCCAAAGTCTCCAAATCTCCAACTTGAACGCGTGGATCACGTCTGTCATTGCCAAATGGGCCGCCGAATCCATGCGTGTCAACCAAGGCGATCCGTATCCGTTTGTATTATTTGAACAGTGTCTTCCAACGACGAGGCAGTGCGCATCGTAAAGTTACATGACGGCACCGGGTACACGTCTTCTCGAATGAGTGGGCGTGGGCATCAAGTGAACTCAAACGAAAAGGGTGGCTGACACGATGTGGTGGACGTGTCACTGGATGCAGTGAAACATCATGCATCATGTCTCGATGGCGGTCGACATGGCTATTACGGAGTGGGCAGAGGAGTTTGTTGGCAACGGCGTACACTTTGTTTGTGCGTCGTGCTTTAGTCCCCCTTTCTTATTGCCGAACAGTTTTCGTCCAACGTGGCAAGGTTACTTTCGCATTGTTCATCACTTGAAGTGCTCACCTTCCAACCCACCCACCCGGCGCGCTCCACCTGCCTGCACCCTACCCGTCTGCGCACTACCTTTTCAGTGCATCCTGGACATGTTGGTTGGGCAAAAACATGGGTGAAGGCGAGCTTGTCGGAGGTGGCAGTATAACGAGCTCAACACTAGTAGAAAGTGCAATTGCCGATACTCAAATCAGCGCCGCCCGGTGCACCGTGAACATATAACTTGTCGAGGCCCTGAAATCTTTCGTGGGATGAGATATTGCGAAAGGCGGGTGCCTTCTACCTCTAAACCCTACTCAGCTGCGATCTTTAACGAACAGGTGGAGCAAATAAAACGTGCAAAAAAGGTATGATGAGAGTGGGATTCGAACCCACGCCCTTTCGGACCAGATGTACTGGAGTCATCTAATGACTTGATCCTTAGTCTGGCGCCTTAGACCGCTCGGCCATCTCACCAGTGTTTTTCAGATCAAAGGAAGACATCTATAATGAAGGTAAGGAAATGAATCGTATACCGAGGCCGGATCAATTCACAGGTACTAATCTACTCCAGATCACCCAGAAGGAGTAGAGAACGTTTCGCAACGTATAGCTGGCCGTCAACCCTAAACAGATCTTACGTGACCAAGACGCGTACAATCGCGCGCGATTCCACCTTCACAAACATATGGTCTGCCGTTCGACCCAAAGAACTGACCAATTAGCAAAAAGAGATCGTGCCGGGAATCGATGCCGCACAGGGCCCGGGCCACGAGATGCCATTACTGTTCGAACCCCCCAAAATCCATTTTGCGGCCATTGGCTCGTCTTCAAATAGAACGCATCCCCCAAGCTGGCAAAAAACAACGACCAACTTTGTCACGCTCTGTTCTAGTGAAAAGGGGACGTGCAACAACGTAAGGACCAAGAAACTTCATTCCTTGGAATGCCCCATCCATCGCGTTTTATCGCTCAGGGCGGTGATGTACTTCGGGAAGATGGAAGCAGCGGCGAGGTAGGACCACACATGGTAACCTCATCTCTAATCCACTATCGCGTAGTCCATTTAGGCAATTTCAGGGCCGAAGATCTTAGAAGAGGGACTCAAGGTGATGCCGCATAAAGGCTCAGTTAAGATTGCGGCGAGTTCCAAGACTGGGTCGGGTGCCAGGAACACGTCACACTTTTCCACCGTGCTCACAGACTTTGTGATATGCGGCGATGAAGGAGGTGAAAACGAGAAGCCACCCATTCCCGTCTGGATAGGGGGTTGTGGAGCATGATGTGGGTCCGATAGTACTGTACGTCAAAAGGGCAACGCTGAGCTAATGCTTCCGGGAGCCGAACCTCCGCCGCAAGATTGCCTGTCAGGATAGTTTTGTACAAGTCTATTGACTTGGGGTTGCGTTTCAGAGGCACTCGTGATGTAATAATGACTTGGAGCACTGGTGGAACCATGTGCTTTGCGCCTCGATCTCTGACAGTGCCCTTTGACGGCATGTCAGCGACGAGTTTGACGTGTCACGTCCTGTAACGGCGGATACCTACACGTTGACTTTTTCTCTCAGTTCATCGGCCCGGGGCACGACACGGCCTCGGTTGAGTCGAAACGCACCGACTGCATGTTAGATCCAGAATTCCCCTCCCACCAAAGACACAGACCTACAATTCCAACGAGACTGTCGCCATGACACATCACCGCTTGACGTGCCTGAACGCCTTTATCTGATATAGCTGTATGCACCTATTTCAGACGAAAGAACGGCTGCTTGACTAGAACCAGGTGTAAACATACGATAGCTTCGCCTGCACTCACATCGCAGAAATTTTCAAAGTGCTCACAAACAATGATTAAATGACCCCTTGGGCTGGTCACTGTCGCGGAAACAAGCTGGCAGCTTGCACGTTGAGTCCCGATTACGGAGTGAATCATGGGTGCTTTACGAGAAGGCATTGTCGATTTCACCCAACGGATGAAGCTAGCCGTGCCCTGCGGCCTCGTGGCGTAGGCCAGGTATCAAGACAAACGAGGCAAGTGAAGCACGGCGAAGTGGATAAGGATACTCTCAAAGCCTATCCACCTGTGTGACAGAAGGAAGGTAAGAGACACTGATTAATTAACAGAATTGAGACGGGCAGAATGGATAGCTCAACCATACTAGCCTGCTGAGGACTTGCAGGTAAAATCCTGGCGAGCTGGCGTGCGCGCCGATCCACCATGACTATAGATAATTTGTTACCACAAGATTCACCTCTGGAAATTTGAGAGTAGTTTATCCAATTAAAAAAATATAGACTGCAGCAAGGTAGTGATTCAGGAAATCGACATGGAACCAGTTATAGTCCAGCGGCGCTACTATACGGGTGAATTTTCGTTCTCAGCTGAAAATGGGTAAAGGACTCACGCGACCCTCCTTTTGACTGGCAGATGTACGTGTTTATCTTCGGTGGGTTCAGGGATGTTTGAATTATGTAGTAGATCACTTTCTAGACCACCCATGCGCTCACAAATTTGAAACGCCATAGCATGAAATTCCTCAGGAATCCCGCTTGACCTCCCAGGCAACAACAGATGCGGAAGTATTCGCGTGTGGAATAACTGATGAGCAACAGAGCCACCCTATACACAGCGATGGAAAAGGTCGCCGACACATCGTCAAACGTCGTAGATGCCACTACAACCGAAACTGAGCACGTACAAATTGGTGATAAACACCCCCAACGACAGCTTGAACGGCTTCACCCATCACTTTATAAAGCCCGACACTTTTTACAATACCGGGAGATGCCATCAAGGCCTCGTCCAATTCGGAATCGGGATTTTGGGTTTGAGCGGTCCGAAGAGTTTCCTTAGGGACCGTCGGGGCCCAGAGAAGCACACGACCAAGGGACCACCGAGGTGCAACATGTTCTCCCAAGAAATACGTATTTAGTGCGCGTGAAGTCAAGAGGTCATAATCGTGATGTGCGCGACCTTGTGCAACTTCGTGGATGAACAACAGGAAATATGACTCCAAAACACGGCGGCCTATCGGTGTTCGTGTCAGAGAAGTAGGCGTCGATCACGAGCGAGAGAAGCCATTCTCGTCGAATAAATACCCACCGATAAACCCCAAGCGACCGTTGTGCCCATGAACAGCAGCCTTGTGACTGCTATGAGTGAGTATCCGCCTTGCTAACTCCGGAGGAAACTCCAAGGACGGAAAGACGGAATCAAGATGGGTAGAAAAACGCGCCTCGTCGTTTTCTGACACTCTTGAAGCAGCGTAGGGTGGTCGGTGGTCTTCTGTGGAAGACACAGCATGTCGCGTCGAGAAACTGACTGGGATTGGTGATGTCCGGTGCGGCGCGAGTGCCGATAGTTTTAATGAGCTCTGAGAAGGCCGAAGTAGAGAATTCATAGCTTGAGGAAGACGAGACATGATCTCCTCGAGTAGACAGACTTCTTGGACTTGGAAAATGAAGCTCACGCGAGACTTGTCACAATTCGCAGTTAGCAAGTCACGTGCACCTGTCATAGGCTTGGCTCCGACAACTGCTGGCACTGGTTGTACCGTGAACAAGATCATCTCGATTCTACAAGGTATTGAAGCTACTTACGAGAGGGACTGACTTACTATTTTATTTTATTTTATTTCCCTGACTGATTTCACAGCGCAGCGCCCATCTGAAGCGGCATCGTGGCTGACGTGTGTCAATGGTTATCTCCGAACCTATCGATTGAACGGCGCTACTGTGCCCCCCCCCCCATCAAATTCTCCGTCACCCTGGCTCGAAACAGGTCTTCAAAGCGTACCCGATAAATTATGAATCGGTGGTATTGGCGGTTCAATTATGCTCTACTCCCACGCGAATCGACCAGGACAGCAGTTCTTCGCATCATCCGAGTCTTCTACCGGCCATGGTCCGGATCCCCGAAAAATTGATAACTTCATCAAGAGGTCCCCCTTGTTACGGATTAGTCCATCTGGGACCTGCATGTGACTCAACATCATCTAGAATGGAAGAAATCAGCGTTGGTGCGGCCAGCTTGATTCCGCGAGGTCATGGGCCATTCCAGGCCATTATCGGACCACCAACTGCTTTCCTTGCGTAATGTTTCTCCCACAAGTGATGTGCCATTTGGGTGAATTGTCATCGATTACACTAACGGAGACAGTATAACCTTGGTACAAGCACCCACCAGCAATGTCCTTCGCGGTTGCGAGACGCGTAAAATCCGGGGTTCTCGTTTGCACCGCCAGGACCGAAATATACCCGGTCTTGTGCCTTGCTGCGTCCTTCGCAGTGTTACATACCCCTTATGCCTCAGTGCAATAGATTTGGAGGTGCCCGTGTTTTGATCCACAGTATAAAGCACAGAGGGAATCCATCCGCTCCTCCATCCTGGTCCCCCACCTTCTTCCCTTACCTCACATTTGATCAAGTAACCTATCCTTCACCACAATGAACTTCAACGCTGGGCCCACCGTTACCTTCACTCCGACCTCTGTCAGCTTCCCATTTAAACGCAAGCAACTGTCACTCTCGCACAAAGTCAGAGTACAGTTGGAACCTCAGTCCAGTGAAGCACCTTCGCCATACAACGCCATCTTCCCGAAAGGTTCCCTTTCGTTGAGTACACCGCACGCGGAAGTCTGGGTGCAGGGTAAACAGGTTTGACCAACTTCCAATCTAGTCCCATTAGATGTTGATGAAGGAAGTCAGTTGCTCATCAGAGATCGTTCCTCGACGTACGGTACCTACGTCAACGGAATCCGAATACAGCAACAGACGCTGTTGCAAGACGGTGATATTGTGGTCAGTGGTCTCGTGTTGACATAATTGTTCGTCGCCCTCATTTCCGTCACTTTCAAGACATTGGGGCAACACCTATCTCGCTCATCAGCACCCCCGAATACTTTAGATTCCGAACTGAACCCCATCGAGGCATCTATCTCCATTGTTGGCATGTGAAAGGGCGTGCCAGGGACACGGCTATATATGACTTGCAGGTTCCTGTTTGTGCAACGCTCCTCCTAGTTTTCCCTGCAAAATTTCGCCGACCATCGTATAGCTGTCTGTTTTTGTAGTTCACGGTGTTCTGATGTAGCTCGGCCGGCATTAACTCGTAGAATCTAGTACACCCCCTGTATTTTTCGCGTCGGTGCGCTAGAGTCCAATGGAAATGTGATATCTTGTTGTCATTATTCCCGAGGATGCGTTCTTTGATGGTATCCCAGGTCGGAAAGAATGGCCGAGTGTCCTACTCTAGGGCGGTGAGTTCACGCCCTCGGTGTGACATACAATCTCCCGAAATCTCCGAGTCAGATTTGCCATAGGGACCCTTCTCGTGCCTGTATACTGAATTCGTTCCCAAGTGTCCCTCAGATGCGCGCATAGAAGGCCGGTATGGAAAAAAAGAAGTGCGATTGTCAGACCTCTAAGCAACACCGGGTGGCGTGTTTCGAGATACACCCCGGGCCATCATACATTGTCTTCTATAGGCAGTGCGGGCGTTCAGCTGTGCAGGAAAAAGTGATCGTTACTGCGGACGGATGGGAATGGTCATAAGGCTGATGAATTGCGATTTCGTCGCACAAGAATAGCGCTTAATACTTGGCGGGGATTGGCCGACACGCACTCCGACGAGAATAAGATGCCCATGCACCAAGTCAACAACCAATTCATTAAGTGCATGTCTTGCCGGACAAATCCTTCGAGGGGAGAGCCGGAGAGCGTCGTCAAGTCATCGGATGTGGAGTTATCGTCATCAGATGTCCGTCCGCGATGTTCGTACCCGCCGTTTCACCTCCGGCTAAGAGAAAATCTGTTCATGCGGAAAAATAACACTACCGGATGGACTGCCTAAAACACTCCGGCGAGGCCGGGAACCGAACGAGGTCAACTGAGATTCGACCATCACACCTGTCCTAAATTTCCGGACAGATACAAGGCGTTTGGATGTTCCGCACGTTCTTCCGTTCAACTGACTCGATGACCCGGAATCATGATGGAGTGAGAACGAGGCGCCAAATGGAGATCGGAATGCTAGCTGAGGAAGAGCGGGTTTAAGAGACAATAAGGGCCAAGAGGGCACGCTTTAAAGCTTACTCATGGGTATACTGATGAATCAGCTACTCCCAGAAATACCACCAGTCCCTCGACTCACCTTGACAACCCGAGGGCGTGCGGGGAGTAGGCATAAATTCCGACTTCATTCACTAGGTTTCTCTTTCATCATGATCCTCGGACAAGCCGAGGTTCAAAGGTGGGGAGGAGCACCCCTGAGAGTCTGATAAATTAATCTTTCGAAAGGAAAACAACAGGGGTACAAACATCAGATGACGGAGCGTCCGCGAGGAAGTTGTCCGAGTTCTTCCGGAAATCCAGCCTTCTCGGTTCGCATTCGACGGCTAGCATGTTTGACAGGAGCCATGTCGAAGAACCACTGCCAACGACTCAGAACTCGAATACAAAGTCAAACACCCGTTAGCCGACCGATGCACAATAAAAAAAAAAAAGAAAGTTAGCGGTTGCGCCTGGGAGGATCAATTGGGATAACATGTCTCTTACAGTTTAGATTGGCATGCAAACACTTTTCCCAAATGGTTCATCCCTCCCTTTCGAGTTTCAGAATGGAGTAATTGACTCGGAGTTTTGGAATGACCGACCGTCGATCGCACCGGCTCATTTTGCCTCGAGGTTTCAGTGTCTAGTGGCCGCATGACCAATACTGTCTTCGGTTCACACCATCAAGACTTCGTTCAAAGAAAACACACGAGACTATGGCGACCCAAACAATCATTTCAGAGACGACGGTTGAACGTTGAACTTCGCACGTGTCCGTTTCTTCTTTTCTTTTTAGTGGAACGTACTGTTGGGGGCAACTGACAAGGTGAGCCCCACCCAACACGTTATGTCCGTGACAAATTTGTTGCATCATTCTTTCGAACGAAAATTTTCAAGTACTATTCAGATAGTCATCAGATGACTCACATTCACTTGGATCCAGGATTGACATTGTTCGATATCCTCTGGTGACAACACCCCCATGAGACTGGGTAGTACCTGGTTGAAAAGTACAAAGGTACATCTTACATTTGGTCTAAAGCTAGTGAAGCTGATTGATGGTTGATGCTTGGAAGGATGCATGAAGCACATTATTTGAGAGGAGGGTAATGTCTGAATTTCATAGAGTCCCTAGAGTGCTGCTGCCAACAAAACAGGATCAGGAGCATTCCGCCCGACCATATTGTCAATAAAGCTGAGGCACTGACTGAAAAGAATGTCTGTTCGTGTCAAACAGCTCAAAAATACTAGATGGCTTTGAGGAAGCTTACATGCATGTAGAATTAACATATCCGGCCATCGTTGAAGCACTTGCTATATTGGAGTGCGAACGGAGTAGTATGGTGCTAGGGCTTGTCAAATTGTCTCATTTATCTGTAAACTGTACGAATGATTGATTTCGGGACATACGATCTCTAATCGTTTCCTCAAAGGGGTTGCGTGTAAAAACCGCATGGTGCTCCTTCTACGAAACTGCGCCCGTTAGTCGTAGTAGTGATCGCCAGCAAAGCCGAAAGAGTCGAAGTTTCCAGATGCGACGGCACTGGAGGGGAATCCGTGTATAAAGTTGCCATCAATCATGAGGGATAGTAACCCCAGTGGATGTGATTCATGGCGCGAACAATACATTACACGAACAGGGCACCATGGATTCCTCACCAGGGATAGGAAGGACAGCCCACTCCATAGGTAACCTTGTCTGAGCCCACAAAATAACGTCAGAGTTTCATCATACAATGACACATTACTCTCCGAAACTGCACCTCCATTCCATCAAGCGGAAGCAATCGTGAATCTTGCATATAGTTAGCTAGCGGGAAGGGGAAACAACCTATCCCATCAGCTCCGTATATGACGATTTGCATCGGTGTTTGCATTTCCCGCACTTTGTCACAATATTCGTGAGTCATCACGTCGGACGGATTGTGGCCAAACGCGTCAATATCGTATCGTGCTGCACCCCTGCGCAGTGATCGAGGAGACCCGCGCGATCTTGCGAAACGGCAGAGACATAGAGGAGAGGCGAGGAGGAAAACAGCGTCAGTTCGACCTGGAAGCAGCAACGCTTCACGGTTGAATCCCGTCCAATGAATATAACGACGTTCATATCCAGCCTCGTCAAAGCACGCCGGTATAAAACTGCGCGCGCCCGTAACGAGAAGTTCCCCAGTGTTTTGAGTCACCTCATCGAGCGGCCGAGGGGCACGAAGGTGAAGCTATCCCCTAAAGGCATGTCGACCAAAGAAGCTGGTATGGTGTTCTCGACATGGGGAGCCGCATAGCCTAGGTTCACGTCTAGTGAAATGGGAATAACAGTCATCTGATCCAAAATCTGGTTTAGAGACTAATGACAACGAGAACAAGTAAGTGAAGTACTGGAGAGGGGTGGCGGCCACTGAAGGGCTCGGATAAGGATTGGCTCTGGGCCTCGGAACTTGGAGAAAGAGCACAACAAATGGCATTGGCCAGGTGTCAGTTGCTGAACATCGAACGTAATCCACGAGCGCCGCGAGTATCACTGATGCTTGCTGAACAATATTCAACAGTGTCCGCAAGTTGTTGTCGAGCAACTCGCTACGAGTCCGGATTGTCGTATCATACATTTCCTCATTTGGGCTGCGCGGTGCGTTGTACTACTACAACCCGCCAGTAAGCTATCATTACCATCACAATCCCCTTACTCACTTATAGTAAATTTTGCTATCCATTCCCTGTCTAGTCTAGTCTTGTTCGCTCTCGGTTAGAATACAAACTCAGTTGAAGCTGTCAGAACACAGCGTTTTGACATGTATGAACATCCTATGCGACTGGCACTGTGGGGTAGCGACCCGCTAAGCTACGCAAACCCGTCAAGAAACCACGCTTAATGCTGTGGTGCCTGTAGAAGATGCGATGTGGTGAGTGCCAGTACTTGCAAAGGCGCGCACCGTCACACTGGTTACGCGCGGTGCTGCATGCAAAATTGTTCAGAAGTACTATCTAACCCATCTATAAAATCTATACGTCGTCTTCCCAATCGTCCGGTACGTTCTGCCCTGTTTCTCCTGTGACTCCGACCTCGACGCCAACTGGCGCAGTTTTCTCTCTCGCTCGCTGTGCCCGCACACTCGGTGACATCCACACACCCTTTGTCCCTCCCATTCTAGCGCCCACGCTCACACCTGCACTTGGATCCATACCACCCTCAACCAACCGACTCGGTCCGGATGACCCCTCACGCCCTACACCCGCCGCCGGCGAGGGCACCCTCGCAGGCGTCGTACTGCCCGATCTCGGAGCCCCCAACACCGTTTTAGTGACCACCGTGTTCCATGTCCCGTGTGTGCCTGTACCTGCACCACCGCCTGCGCTCCCACTCCCATTTACTCCAGCCCCAGTACCACTTGTGCTACCACCCCACGCAGGCCCAGTGCCCGTACCCTTACCCTTGCCAGCCACCGACCTCAAATCAACCAACCGTCCCAATGTCGACGCGATATGCTGCGACAACAACGGCACCGGAACACGCGTATCAATCCGTCGAATCAATTGTACACTCCGATGCGGTTCCTGGTCGACAGAGACCGTATCCATTCGGTACACCGATGCGAGCTAGCCATGATGATCACGACGTCAGATCGGCGTCATCGACGCCGAACCAAACATAGAGGGGTGGAGACGTACGTCGTGTACAAATTTGCGTCTATCGGTTGGCATATGCGGCAACACCTGTGTCTTTCGATCCGAAGCGATGAAGCTATAGCCCCCGCACAAAAAAAAAAAAAAAAAAACTATCAGCCTCAATGACACGACGACAGGAAAAGAAAAGAAAAGACGCACTCTGCAAACGCCTTTTCGACAACCCCAACAAACCTACCCCCCAACACTCTCGCACATCCGACCAACTCGCTCGACCAACTCACCTTCCCCCTCGCCTCCCGCTTCTCCTCGTTGATCCCCAACGCTTCCGCCAACCGTACATTCCGCTTCTTGATTTCACATTCACCCGTGCACGCCAGTGTGAGCTTCGTCCCTGAACAAGGCATGGTCGAACGGAGATGCCCACAAGGACACGTGAGCACGACGGCGGCAAGACAGGGCTCGGTTTCTGGACAGGCAGTGGGGGCATGACAGGTTTGTGTACAGGGATGGTGTGCCGGGAGGCTTTGAGTAGAGGAACGTGAGCGTCCAAGGAAGTAAAAAGCGGCGCGCGACGCACCATGATTTACGGGATTTACCACAGACGGCGGAGCACGTCCCGCACGCGTCAGCGTGGCACGGGCGTTCGCAGTGATGGAACCCACACGCAAGGAGTCTAGTATGATGGATATGTCAACGCCTGTCCAATCAAGACCAACACGACATACTTTCCACATGCGCTCCCACAGCTCACCCTCTCCTGCGAGCATCGTACGTTGCTCACTTGCTTCTTCCCACACGCACACACCTTGTCCGTCAAGAACGGGCACGGGGGGCACGCACTATCACCACTGCTCATGATGTCCGCCCCCATTCCCAGCCCTTCATCCGCCGTATCCGCGCCAGCAATCACCACCCCTTCATGACACTGGTGTGCCACATGTGGATGCCCACACGCCGGCGCCGGCCTCGCACACGGATACACACAGCTCGACCGCGTCCCGCACTGAATCGGCGGCTCCAACACCGTCCGTCCACACGGACACACCAACTCTTCAAACACCCCCCTCGGACAGATCCCACACGGTCCTTTATGGTCGCGCTGCGAACAGCGGTGGTTTCCACATTGGAGGACCTTGCCACAAGGGTGATCGCAGTCGTGTATCGCGCGCACGATGGGATCGACGTGGAGCTGAAGCAGGGCGTCGAGATCGGTCTGTGGAGTATCGCGCCGTTTCGAAATTTTGGCTGCTCGTTGGAAGGAAGCGAGGGGGCAGCAGATGCGTCCACATTGGTGTCGCCCGCAGGAACGGAGCGCTGAGCAGGGCTTATCGCAGAGAATGGCCGCGCTCGCGGGAATGTCGTCGCTGTCGGTGAGGTGTTGTCGCTGAGTGAGGATAGATTCGCTGCAGGGCGACTTGTGTTTGGTAGCACCGCAACGACAAGTACGTCCGACTTGTTCCGTGCAGGGCGGACAGGGGTCCCAGTGACAGGTCGCCTGGCAGAGGTGGCCGCATGGGAGGGGTTTAGAGCAGGGGGAAGTGCACGTGGGGAGAGGTGATGTACATGACGTGCGGGGTGGGAGGAGTGCAGAAGCTGAGCGCGTGCTGTTGGTTGCAAGTTCGCTGGATGACCGGGCGATACGACAGCGACCGCATGCGCAAGAAACGATGCGCTCAGGGTCAAACGGACAGGGCGGTGGCAACCGAGAAGGCGGATGACAGGATTTAGAACAAAAGTGGTGTGAGCAGGCAAACGGACTAGAAAGAGACACGTATCAGTAGGAACCGAATTGATGAAATGTCAAACGATTCGTACCGTTCGCAAGGATGACCGCATTCATAGCTGCCCATCCATACCCGTTCAGAACTATCGTCCTCGACGACGACGCACTTAATAGTCTCCTTGGCCTCGCCGCATGCAACATGTTTCGTTTCTCGCCCACACCAACACTGAACTTGTACTCGTTCTGGACACGGCGAACATGGACCCTCGTGGCACGTCTCGGCACAGACGTGTTCCGAATTGCCACACCCCAATCGTTTGCGACAGGGGTGAGCGCATGAAAAGGATGATGCAGTCAAACCGACCTGGCATTTCGCGCTATGTCTCTCCTTGCCACAGAAACACGCGACCTGGATCGTCACCGCACACGGTGGACACGGGCCGGGATGACACGGCAACGGACAGGCATGTGCACACCCGAATCGCGGACGCGAACACGGTTGTGCGCACGAATGCGGCGTCGCCATGCGCAGGGGAGCTGGGTGACGCATCCGAAGACAAAAGCACCTGTTTTTGATACACGGAGTAGCAACATACGCGGATGTGTGTGAGCGAACGGCAACGACGAAACAAGGATGGATCTGACATGTAGGTATGCGGCACCGCCTGACGAGTCGTCCGGCATCCTGGACAGCGCCATTCGCCAGGTTTCGATTCGCCCCTTGCGCGCCATGCCTCTTCGAGGTCTTTGACGCTCTTTTCTGCCCAGGCGCGGATGCACTTGAGGTGGAAGGTGTTCCAACAGCAGGTCTTGTCATCGGCCCCGCCTTCTGACTTGCCGATGGTGGTCGGCGGGGAACACGACCAGGTTGGATGTTCAGGTCGGATTGGATTAAAACAGATCGGGCAGTCGGGAAAGGGAGGTGTACGGAGGGCGTGAATGAGCGTCGAGGTGAGGTCGTCGCAGGGCGGGGAGGCACGTCGAGGCTTGGGCTTGCGGGCTGTACTGGTAGACGGTTGCGCTTCTGTGAGCGTCGCATTGAATTTGGCTCGACGGGACTGACGGGGCGGATGGGATGAGGAAGTCAGGGATGGTGGTGGTGGATCGGTGGGACGTTCGGATGGAGGTAGACGTCGTTGCGTGGTATCTGGAGGGCGTCGAGCACGTTCTCTCCCTCTACCACTCTGCTGATGGCGTCGATGATCAAGTTGTTCCATAATCCAGCGGTGACTCACTTCCGTCTTCTTACTTAAGTAAATATGTGAAGCGCCGGTCGACTCATCCAACGGTACCGGCGACTAGTAAATATAAACGATACAGTAGTCTCCTTGCAAGCAACTGAACCAACTCCAGACACAAGATCAGTACGAACTCTCAGCTTCGACCGCCCGCGCGGTTATCCCTTGAGCACACGTTCACTTCAACCACCTCCTCAAACGCATCTAGGATCGCACCCTTGGTCTTCTCCGTTGTCGTGGGTTCCAGAAAGGTATCAACCTCCTTGCTTTTTCCCGTGCGGATGTGAGCAGGTCACCTCCACTGTTGGTACATTTCATAGGACGCAAAACTCAGGAGCCTATAGAGTTCCGAGCCGTAGCCATGTCTGACGACAATGTCGAGCGCTGTTTCGCCCATGAAATTGCGGGTGTTTGGATTGCAACCAGCCACAATGAATCTCTTGACCAAGTCCAAACGCGTTGGTTCGGCGTAATTTGTGATGACGAGATGGAGTACGGTGTTTCCTTTGGATGCGGTGGAATGCACATTAGCACCTTTGCGGATCAGGAGTTCGACCATCTGGGAAGATGAGCGATTCTGCAACACAATCGGTAGGATGCCGGAAGGAAGTGGGACATCACACTCGATCAGATGTTCCACCACCGAGGTGTAGCCACGCATGATGGCAAGTTCCAAACTTGTCTCGCCGATAGAATTGCGAGTCTTTGGATTGCAGCCAATTTTGATAAACCTGTCGACCAGGTTCAAACACGTTGATTCGGCGTATTTCACGACCGCGAGATGAAGTACTGTATCCCCATCGGATGTGGTGGAATGCACATCAGCACCTTTGCAAACCACGAATTCGACTATCTGGGGAGATAAACGATTTTGCAACACAATCGGTAAGATATCGGAAGGAAATGCGACATTGCAAGAGATCAGGAATTCCACCACCGAGGTGTAGCCACGCATGATGGCAACTTCCAGGACTGTTTTCCCTTTAGAATTGGAGGTGGTGGGATTACAGCCAGCTTCAACGAACTTCTGCACCAAGTTCAAACACATTGGTGCGGAGTACTTGGCGACCGCGAGATGAAGTATGGTATTTCCCTCGGATGTGGTGGAATGCACATCAGCACCTTGGCGAATCAGGAGTTCAACCATTTGGGGGGTTG
The DNA here is from genome assembly GCA_038088635.1 of Veloboletus limbatus. NCBI lineage: Eukaryota > Fungi > Basidiomycota > Agaricomycetes > Boletales > Boletaceae > Veloboletus > Veloboletus limbatus. The sequence continues at coordinate 24,409 of JBBPJJ010000218.1, forward strand.
GCAGACTCTGCAATGCAATTGGTAGGATGTCGGGAGGAAATGGGACATTGCACGAGATCAGATGTTCCACCACCTCGGTATAGCCACGTCTGGTGGCAGCTTCCATGACTGTCTTTCCTTTAGAATTGGAGGCGGAAGGATTGCAGCCAGCTTCGACGAATTTCTTGACCAAGTCCAAACACATTGCTGCAGAGTAATTGGCGACTGCGCGATGAAGTACCGTATCCCCGTCAGATGTGATGGAATGCACATCAGCACCTTGGCGAATCAGGAATTCAACCATTCGGGGAGTTGAGCGATTCTGTAATGCAATTGGTAGGGTGTCGGGAGGAAATGGGACATTGCACGAGATCAAATGTTCCACTACTGAGGTATAGCCAGATTTGATGGCAACTTCCAAGACAGTTTTTCCTCTAGAATTGGGGGTGGTGGGATTGCAGCCAGCTTCAATGAACTTCTTAACTAAGTCCAAACACATTGGTGCAGAGTACTTGGCGACCGCGAGATGAAATACCGTATCTCCATTGTACGTGGAATGCACATCAGCACCTTGGCGAATCAGATATTCGACTGTCTGGGGAATTAAGCGGTTCCGGAGCACCAATGGCAGGATGTTGGGAGGAAATGGGACAGTGCACGAAATCAGATGTTCCACTACCGAGGTGTAGCCGGATTTAATGGCAACTTCCAAGACTGTTTTCCCGTCAGAATTACAGGTGGTGGGATTGCAGCCGGCTTCGATGAATATCTTCACCAAGGTCAAACACATTGATGCGGAGTACTTGGCGACTGCGAGATGGAATGCCGTATCCCCGTTCGATGTGGTGAAATGCGCATCTGCGCCTCGGCGAATCAGGAATTCGACCATGTGGGGAATTGAGCGATTCAGGAGCGCAAGCTGTAAGATGTTGGAAGGAAACGGGACATTGCATGAAAGTAAATGTCCCACTACCGAGAGATAACCACGTTTCACCGCGATGATCAATGGTGTCTCATCCGATAAGTTGCGCACGTGAGGGTTACATCCAGCATCCATAAGCATCTCCGTGAGCTCCAGACTCCGTGGTTCCCAAGGACACATTGCAGCAAGGTGAAGTGCGGTGTCTCCCCTTCCATCCGAGACGGCGTTGATGTCAACTCCCCTCCGGAGCAAGAAACGGACTACAGATACTGTTTCGGAAGTATTGCCAGTTGACGCAGCAAGGAGAAATCGACGGGGCGGTGGTTGATCTGGTGGGAGCAGGTACTCGATCATTGACGTATGTGCCGCATGCAAAGCTCGCTCGATGAGCTCTGAACCGAACCGACTGCCTGCAGAAAGGCCTTGGCCAATTTGGCGCAGCCTCCGTGCTAGCGCAACATGGTCTTCGTCCGCTTTCCTGCTGTCCCCCGTATTCGGCCTCGCACTGTTGAAAACGCCACGGTACAGCCTTTCATCGCCGATTTCATTTGCCCATTCCACGAACTCGTCAGTTTGCAGAAGTTTCGCAAGGACCCGAGTGCTACACCACGGCATACAGACAGCGGTGGAGAGAACCTCTGATGTCACCACACATCCTCTCTGCAAGAGTTCGGCGACGAGTATATCATCGCCGAGATCAATGGCGACTTCAAGTGGCGAGGCATTGTGAGAGTCATCAAGCATCAAACTGGACATGTTCACGTCGGCACCGAATGCCAAGAGAACGATCGCATGTTTGGTCTTCCGGAGGTCTGCAGCATACACGAGTGGGTTTGTCCCAACCCTTGGCGTGAGAGGACGATGGGCGAACAGGAAAGATTGGAGAAGCTCGGAGGAGGAATAAGCGATTAAGGTGTAGAGTATGAAGTCGTGTCTCGCAGATGGCCATGGAGGATAGGGCGATCGGAGGTTGTCACGCAACTCGCAGAGGCAATCCCAATGTGATGGATGATGACGAACGTCTGATCCGAGAGATTCCAGCGCTTCGAGGATGAATATTGACCTTGGGTCGACATGGGCAATGTGGTTGAAACCACAAGAGAGCACGTAGGAAAGCATTGGGAAGGATTTCAATAGCGCAACGTTACCACCGGAGGATTTTTGCTTCAGGAAGAGGGAGACGTAGTCAAAGCACATTTGTACCATATCAGCGTGGGCCACGTGAGAGACGACACGGTACGTCGGCAGTGTCATACTACTGGCAAGGTATTCCTACGGAAAATACAATGTAACAATGGAAATGCAGGAAATGTTTTGAACATACCTTGACGCTAAAATGGGATAACGCGAGGACATCCGTTTCTTCATCGTATGAGACAAGGCTTGACAGCGAATTTAATAGTGTAGCTCGTAACCACTCCGTCTCGCGGTCCATCTTTCGTTGCTCGGGGTCGACCAAAAGCCCATCGACAATCTGAGCTAGCCGCAAGGGTTCCAATGCCACCACGAGCCAAACCAGTGCGCGTCGCATGAGCTTCCCTTCCGACTTTCGTTCATCAATTTCTCCTAGAATTTTCTCGTATGTCGCTTCTAACTCGTTCGGGAGGTTGTCCAGCGCTTCCTTCATCTCGTCCTTGGTTGTACATCGTTTCAAAATGTCGAGTTGACACTGCACCCATCGGAACCTGGTAAAGCGACGATGAGCCATGGGCTGACCCTGCAGAACAACACCTTACCTGCACTCTGCTCTCTCATTCAACTTTGCGCATGTTTCATTCTTGATCTCCAGATCTCCAGATCTCAGTCGGCTGTGTGAGTCAATCTCCCGTCTAACATGCAAGGCTATGTCTGCAGCCAACTCTTTTGCCACACTGCCAAAGGAAAGCGATTGAAGCCCTCCAAAATGACGCATCACGTCCTCATGCGGTCGGCTCGTCACCAGCATCCGAACATCGTCAAGATTCAGTGTGACAAGAGTACGCACGAGTGCCTCAATATCTGCACACTCGTCCAGCGCGTCGATTACTATGATGGGGTACCAACAAAAGCAACTTGCGGCGCGCGATACCAGATCACAGAGTTTACCGAGATCATTGAGCGATAGGGTACCTGTGCTTTTCTCTTCGAGTATCTTGCTCGGGAGGTCCCCAGGATCAACACCGCAATCACCGAAGTAACTGAACAATTGGGAAAGTAGTGAACGCATCACCTCAGCGGGATTCGTTGATCGCTTGTTTTGGAAATCGCAGTAGAAGGATACTAACACTTCTTCGTTTCGCAGCGTACTTTTGAGGTACTCGATCGTGGATGCGCTGCAAGAGTCGGCAGCAGTATGGGCATCACAACAGACAAACTCACACTAATACCGACTTTCCGCAACCAGCTATCGTACATCGATCGACACGGGACATCAGCTGTGGGTGACTCGTGAAGTGTCAATCAACGCACCTTTTCCGTGCAACCATAGAAAACGATTACCGCCAGTCCTCCATTTTTTGTATGCATCCGTAGCGGGAAACCATGTGCATGTGCCTTTTTGATGCAGCCTGAGCGTACCATTGTGCTTTTCCGTACAATCCAATGCAGAAAGCCATCGTGAGACCTCGCCCAACATTTGCTCTGCATAGATGATGTTAGCAGGCTCGAGGACGAAGCACAGAGATTCCCTCTTACGCCTTGTCGTCGCTACTCGGTTCAAGCCTGACACAGGCTGATTCTCCCCAAGTTCAAAATCGGTTTCTGGACTGATGAGGCTGTATTCAGAGGACAGAAATACTCTTTTTAATATCATGACACATACGCGCTACTCCGAGTCGTCCGTGTTTCCAGAAGATCATGCTGTGGCTGTTCCATGACGGGAAGAATATCCTGTTGAGGTGCTTCTGACGGCTGGTGAGTGAGTCTCTCACTATTCCTGAACGGTAGAGTCAAGCACATGTTCGGGGATTGTCGAGAAACCCACCAAATGTCGGGCGTGAGCAAGAAATGGAAAAGACCGGTGTGCTTATCAAAGAAGACCATGACTGCGGCGAGTTTGTCTTCGGCCGCACTAAGAGGTTGTACGGAGGCTCGGGCAGCGGGTTTGAGCATGTTGACCATCTCTTTCAGCTTGCCTAGACATGACCGCGGCTCCCCGCTGGTTAGCCAATCGATTAATCGGTCGTCGATCGTATACTCCATGATAGAAGCTCTGGCGATAGCTTCAAGAACGGTGTCAGCGGATATACGGATTGTTTCTAGTTGGCGGCGAAG
>JBBPJJ010000219.1:14537-28415 GCA_038088635.1 Veloboletus limbatus
TTTTGGCCTCACGTGTAATGTACACCTGATGAGAGCCATACCTGTCCTTGAAACGCTCGGATGTATGCAAGGATCTTCCGCACACTGTATTCCACCCTCAGTAATCGTATCGTGAGCAAAAGGAAACAATTGCCAACTTGGCAGTCCAACATTCTGCCACGACAAACAGCCTCTCCCTGTTTGAAACACTACGAGTCCTTTGAATCTAGGGTAAACCAAGCTCGTGAGGGTGTAGAGCCACCAGACTTGCGCAGCTCTCACAAACTCGAGTAAGAAGCTTCGATCTATATGCTTGATGGCATCCAGCCTGAATCCTCCTCCGCCTGTTACCTAGTGCATGGTGTTATAATAAACGTGAGACGGACGCTAACTGCAACTACGCACATCGAGTACCCACGAGCCCCACGCGAACAGGTCATCACGCACCGCAGGGTGTCGATGGTTAATCTGGATATATTATTCAAAGAAACCGTGGTAAGAGGGTCATTAGCAAGGTTCCATTCTCAGACACACGTCAATTCCGAGGAGATAGTCATAGTTCCCTAGCTCAGTGTCGACCTGGCTCGACCAACCTTGATGACTCTTGCTGGAAATGCGATAGATGGCATTGCTCTGAGTTAGGTCATCCCAATCAAGTCCTGCTATGGTTGAGGGACTCAAAGCGGGACTGGTACAATGGTACTGACCTGAAAAGTGTTCATAGGTCCACTTCAACCCGCTATACTGCCATGAGATGGTTAGTCATCACTTGTTCGAAGAAACGATCTGCCATCTTCACCTTTCCTTGTCGTCCAGGAAAGTCGAAGGCTGTCCAACCCTACCAGAGGTAAAGCGAAAAGCTCACAAAGGGGGCATCCACGTACCCTGATTTCACGCTCACGTTCCACAGCACGGAGTCGGTTTTCGGGGTCCACGGGCGTAGCGGGAAATGTTTCTGGCCTGTCAGCACCAATTTTATGCTGAAGAGTGTGAGGGGAGGTAAACGTCTGCTCGATACAATAAAACCCAGAGACGAATCACGTTGAGAACGGCGTCTATGATGACACTGATATTGTTCCGGCGTGCTGCAGAGCAAGCCTCAAGGAGGTCCTCCCGGGTACCCCACCTAGTCGCAATGGTTCCTTTCTGGTCGAACTCCCCTATGTCCCACTAGGAGCGCAACAAATTGGATGGATAAAGCAGGACACAACTATACATCGGAGCTAGACATACCAGGTCATAAGCATCATACCCTTGTCCCTTCTGCCACACCTGTCAGGAGCAGGTATGTCTAGAGCAAAGAAATTTTGACCTTGCCATTCGCTGCTTTGTTTGGCGGAGGTAACCAGACTTGCGTGAATCCGAGTTCCCCAAGGCGAGGCAACTCGTTTTCGAAATGTTTCCACCAACTCATGTTGGGATGTCGGGCGTCCCATGTGAAGAACTGAATCTAGACTCCTATTATGCGCTGAATAGAATTGACCCTCGAAGCGCCAGACTCACCATGACGGGATTTTGGGTAATTTTTAGGTGGTCAGAACCCAGTCGCATCTGAGGTAGCGCAGGGCTGACAAGGCTAAGCCGTAGGCGGTCAATCCACGACACATTGGTTGTACTCATGTTCGTCCGAGTCCAAGAGTGCAACTGGATCTATCGATCGATATTAGTGTCGTCGTAAAGTTTTAAACTCCGCTTGGTAGTTAAAATGTTTGAGTTTCTTTCTTTTCAACCGTTTACCTGGCCGCCTCACACGCCTTTGTTGTTGGGTATGCGTTCCGCATATCGATAGCGCACGGGAATCGTGACACTTGGTAGTCGGCCTATAGGGAAAGGGCCACTATAATCGCTCTGATCACGAAGATCCACGTAGTGAAGAGTTTCATGACTTGGCAACACATGAATCATATCATACTTATCGTACCAGTACGTAGGGGAATTATAGCATTCGAATAATTTGCAACCTGAGATGTCAATATATCACTAGGCATCATTTGTTCTTCCCTAGCCGCCGGGGAACAACATCCGTCTCCTTCATGGGTGAAAGTCGTGTTGGTATACCCAACCCTTCCTCGGTCTGGTGCAGTATTGATGTCAGTAATCACTCTATGGCGAGCAAGAAAAGGAGTACCTGTGTCAACGAATTCCAGTCGAATGTTGACGGCTGGGAACCGCCAAATAGGTTTATCTTCCGCTTTTTCTTCTTTCGTGCCGCGTCCGCCCCCACGGCCGCGGGGTCATCGGACTCTTGATTCAATTGAGATGACTTGGCCCTGGATTTTTTAGGGGGATCTGGCGAGGTACGTTTTCTAGAGTTCACCTTCTCCTTGACCTTCGAGTGCGTTGCGTCGGCGTCGTCGCTTGGAGTTTTCTTCGGCTTGGCTACTTTGGCCTTCGTCGGTTCCCTCATATCTGTCTTCTTTTCTGTATCCTTCGTTTTCTTCTTTTCCTTCCGTACTTCCCCCACTTCGATGTCGCTTCCGTGACTATCATCACGTGCTGCCTTTTGTTTGTCTTTCGCTTTTGTACTTGGCGCGGGAACAGCCAACGGAACGGGGGGAGAGTCGAGAACCTCGATATCGCTATCCTGAGTTTCAGGTATAGGGTCAGGTTTTTTCACAAGACGCGCTTTTGGTCGTGGTTTAGCAGCGTCAGCAGGCCTACCGGAAGAGGATTTGGACGTAGGTGCCGGCTTGCCTGTGACTTTGATCGGCGGGGTAGATGCAGAAGGTGAAGGAAGCGCTGACCCCAGTTCCTCTTCAGACTGTGCTGGTTCAGGTGGAGGGGGTGCTTTCCTACTCGATGACTGATGATTACAGAATATATGTATGAGTGAAGAGACGATAGTTACAGAAACTCACCTTGGGTTTAGAGGCAGCGGATAACTGCGATTGAAGTTCGACGATTTTCTGCTCCAAGGTAGTGATCTGTGCCTGTGCACTGGTCAACTGAGTCTCTACCGTCTCTCGGGCCGTTGTTTCCTCTTGATACCCCGTCTGTAGGACGATTACTCGAAGACTTGTGTGGGCTGCAAATACAGTGCTCTACCTTCCATTCCTCAAGAACCTGCTTGAGCTTCTCGGTTCGGTCCTTCTGCTTCTGATATTTTGCTTCGAGCGCGTCACTTTCTAAAGCACGCGCCTCGAGCTCGCTGATACGTCCCCTCGCCTCCCTGAGGTCTTGCTCAAACTCTGCCTTCTGCTTCCTCACTTCCTCAGCGTCAGCATCCTCTCCCTTCTTCAAGTTTTGCCAGTTAGCAAGTTGCGTGCGAACTTGAGTAGTCTCGTCCTGAGTAAGCTCGAGAGAACGCTTGAAGGAGGTAACTTGAGCCTCCAGAGCATCTCGTTCTGTGGTGAGACGAGCGAGCTTTGAAGACGTCGCGGTAGATGTTGCCGTCGCATCTGCATGAGCCTCTCGAAGGCGCCGGAGATCCTCCTAGGGACATGTCAAGAGCCTCATGATAAAACCTGAAAGGATACTCTAGTGACGAGCATACCTCAACTTGTTCACGCTGTCTATGCGCAGCCTGTATTTCCGCCGTTTTCGATTTTACCTGATCAGCGAGGACTACAGACCTCGCCTTTAGTTCTTGTGCGGACTTCTCATAGTAAGCCCTCGCTGCCGTCGCTTCATCGCGAAGTTCCTCGACCTCATCGATTTGTGCTTCGAGCTCTGCCTCGCGTGCCTGGAACATCGTAATCTTGTGATCCCTTTGTAACCCTTTGAGTTGCTCCTTCCTCGCCACCTCCTGCATTTTGAGAACGGCAACACGCTCGTCGTGCAAGGCACATGCGACGCGATACTGCTGTATTCGATGGCACGCCTGCATCGTGTCACAACCCTCAGCCCAAGCCTTCCTCTCGTCCATCCATTTCTGACGTTCACTCATCCACGCCTTGCGATCCCCCTCCCAGGACTTGCGCTCGGTGGTCAGCGCGAGGCTATCAGCGGCAGACTTGAAGAGGTCCTCATTAAGCTTTTTAATTGTCTGCTCGAGGGAACGATTCTTCTGGACGAGGTCGTTGATATGCGCAAGCTGCGACGCGACCATGGCTTCGTGGGGAGTGGCGGTCGAGCCGGTCGCAGTTGAGGAGGTTAGTATCGATGTCGTCGCTGTTGCAACAGGAGTAGAACGCAGCGACGTCGGCGCGCGCCTTGAACTTGGAACCCCAGACAGAGACTTGGTTGGTTTGACTGGTGAACGCGTGATCATCTTGCAGGGGCGGGAGAAAGCAAAGGTGTACTAGTATATCACCTGGAACGTGTCAGTACCTTGTCTTCAAGAAAAACGCGCCTCTGTAGTACTGTGAAACGGACCGACCAGCCTACTCAGATCAACGTCGCATGGGGTATTCGATTATGTAATACTCCAACGGAATCCATCCAGGCGCACCAACATCCTCCAGGAGTGCTTCACGAACGCGAACTACACTATCACTAGAGGTGAGCTAGAACAGGTCAGTCACGTAATGCCTTGTAGAAAATGAAAACAGGGCCATGCGTAGAAGCGAAAGCTCACGACCAACAGAAGCAGCTCCGCAGCGGGTGGAACACAGACGAGCGTACACTGCGAGATGGGTGGCTACCGAGTGATCTACTTCCTGGCTACACAATACGCCCATAGTTATCTCCGTCTCTGACTGAGAACAAAATTGATGGTATGTTACATATCCTTGTGTCGAGTTTCTTCTCATGTGCCACTTATGTATGCCCCAGCACCGGCATTGGTTTATATGCCTCTTCCAGATATTGGATTTCTTCTGCCGACAATATCACGTCGACGCCCGCTTCAATCGGCCATCAGGTCATGTAAATCGCAATCCTGGCTAGCGTGAAACATACCAATGATGTCACGAAGATTAGCAAGACTAGTAGTACCAACAATCGGAGCGCTAACGCCTACAGTGTACCAAGTGAATAATTTGAACAAGACATGTAGAAAATGGGACTAACCGTCCTTGGCGAGGATCCATGCAATCGCAACTCGGGCCATACTCACACCCTTCTTTACTGCTACTTCTTCCACTCTGGATATCCAAGTGAACATGCAGTAAATGGAGGTCAACGAAGAACACACCGCTTGATAATCTCTTCATACGACGAGGCAATCGCATAATTACTAATGAACCTGGTACGTATAAGAAGCAAGACTTGGTGGCTCGGAGAATATGTCATCACCAGTCATTTTGACCACGGTTGGTTTGTTGGCCCAGTGGTCTGGTGAGTGCGCCACGGGCGAGTGGAGACCACGGGATCGAGCCGACACCAAACATCTTGAGTGTAGGAAACATTTCCCGCTCTTCCTCACGGTACAGCAGGCTGTAGTGGTTCTGCATCGAGACAAACGGCGTAAGCTTGTTCGTGATTGCATAGTCTTTTCAATGCATATGAGCGACTCCTTTTAAATCGTATACAACTCTTAATCCTCACTTTGCATGGCTTGGACTACGAAACTAAGTGTGAATGCAGGCACACTTTATGTGGTGGATAACTGACATTGATACGCCCAGCAAGAACTCATTCCAATGTAGCGGACATAACCAGCTCTGACGACATCATGAAGGGCTTGCATCTAAATGGATCAATTCAGTTTGTCGGGTGCAGGGATTCATATAACGTACTTACGGTCTCTTCGATTGGCGTCTCCTTGTCAAACCTATGGCCTGGAGAGTTGTCAACGAGTACCAATTCCTGCACCTCTGCTAGATGCTCACATTGAAGGAGGTCTATATAGTCAAGCTGAAGTCGTTCTAGACTCTTCTTCACACTCGTGAATATATGTTTACGACCTAATCCATGTTGGTTCACGTAACCGTTTTGATCAGGATCCTTTCGACCGGTAATTTGATTGGTGCTATACTCGCGACCAACGACATTGTAAACCTGCAGAAACTCGTATCACTGTCCAACTTGATTAGCAGATGGGCCAACCGACCTTTGTCATCACAACAATTTCGTCACGAGGAAGGTTGAGCTTTTTGATCGCCCTTCCGAGAATGACTTCCGAATAGCCATTCGAATAGGTCTAGGGCGGTTCGAGTCAGTGAAATGGGACACGACAGATCAACTCACATCAGCGGTATCAAACGTTTGAATTCCGGCTTCGTAGCTGTGTATCTCCAAGATCGAAATCGCGTAGGCTGAGTATATCGATCATAATACTTACGCTACCTTTATGTGCTCAAGGGCCTCCTCCTCGCCCAGGACCCACTCCTGCCATCCTTTATCACCGTACTGCATGGTCCCGAGGATGATCTTCGAGACCTTCAAGCCTGAATTTCCAAGTCTCACTGATCGAGTCCACCATCGGATGTGAGTGTATGCCAAGCTATCAATCCAGTCAACCCACCATACGGAATTTTCTTAGTGGACGACATTGCTGGCTCGTGCTGATGATAGTAGGGAATGCAGTTGTTCACGGTGTGTCATGCATAGTACCGCCGACGGGGCCCGTTTTATGCATGCATTTGAGAGAACTTACGACTGGAGTTCTCACCGCCCTATTGATAGCGACTAAGTTTCAGGCCCAAGCTGGCACCTGACTCGAAGATAAGATGAACACCGATGCTGAATAAACTGGGTGTTTTTGGTCTTGTCGTTTCTGCGTTGGCCCGAATAGACATGCAGATATTCAGCTACTACTTGATCCTTGTAGTGGCACATAGCTTTGCCTTTGCACAGAGTTGAGAGGGCTAAGCAGATGATGGAGTATTTGTATGTACTACTTAGATTCCTGCTATCGAGCGGTAAGCTCGTGTGAAAGGCCCCCACCAAGGGCTCAGCCGTGCAGAATATCGACGACTTGACATTATATGCAGAGGTAGAGGGTGGACTCGACGGTAGCTTGAAAGATTCTAACCGTTTTAGCACTCGCCATCTTCTTCCAGAATCCGCCATCGTAGACCATGGCACCGCCAACTAGGCTGAGACCCCATCTCAACGACCTCCTGCAGAAGAACCTCGAGCTCGAGCACGTAGTCGCCGATTTGCGCCACCAGCTCACACAGTCCGTCGCAAAGTGGGCCGACGAACGAAAGACGTTGGCGACGGGATGCGATGCCCTCATGGCATCTTTTGCAAAATTCCGTGCACGGCTAGACGTTCATCCTTCAGATCTGGTTGACTCGGAGGGAGAGGTCGAACAGAACCTGGATGCCACGGGGGAGACTGGGGAGGCTGATAACCTGAATGGCCAGGGGATGCTTCAGGAAACGGTGGGAGATCAGGCATCGTTGATGATGGAGGATCTTCACGAGAGATGTCATGCTCTCGCTGCTGAACTCCAGGTAAAGCAAGAAGAGTTGGAGGAGTCCCGGAAGAAGCACGAAACAGCTGAGGTGCAGTTAAAGACTCTTGCATCGACCGTCTGATATACCTCACACCGAACAAATCTTCCAGGTAGAACTACAACGCGTTCGACGATCGTTGGAGGCTCAGAGCGAACAGCTTCGAGAAGCCCTTGCCTCCGCTAAGGCAGATGCCACTGGCGGCAAACTTTCCCCAGAGCGTACATCTGACGATACTTCAGCACTTGAAGTTGATCCTGATAGAAGTGAGCTCGAGGACACACTCGACAAACTTACGCTCGCGAATCAGGAAATTACCCGGCTTAAGCAGTTGCTGCAGCAATGGCAAAAATATGGAAACGACTGGAAACGGGACGCCCAATCAGCGCGAGTCCGTGCATCTGAATTAGAACTGCGGGAGACCGAGCTCAGTGCACAGGTCAAGGCAGCAGAAGAGTGTAGGGTCCTTCTGGACACGGAGAGGAAGGAGATCCAAAGGCTGACCAGCGCACTTTCAGATCAGACGGTTTGTGCTCGGCGTTTTTTGAAACATGCTGCGATACCCACATCCTTACTTGCTAGGCAGCCATGGAGCACCAACATATTGACTGTCAAGAGTCTCTGAAACGGGTCCATGATCTTGAGACCATGGTCTCCCTTCTCCGGGCTCAATTATCGCCTGAGCAACTTGCCTCCTTTGACTCTGGGCAAAAACAAGCTGCACCAGAACTGTCAAACTCAACACAGTCTCCGACGGTAATAGCTAACCACCTGTACCTAAAGTAGCGTGTCTCACATGTCTGTAGCCGAACGGAGATCTACGCATCAAACCTAACAATATGATTGTATTGAAAATTCCATTTCGTGTGAGTGTCACTCGGCTACCTGATCGATTAGTATATCTATCTCACTGGGTCGAACAAGTCCATCAGAAGACCATCGGGGGAAAGTAATGAAACTCAGGACCTCCAACAAAACGTAATCTTTTGTTGGCTGTCCGTCAGGAAGGCTTATTTTTCTTTCATACAGCAAACTCCCGTCGGTCCGCCCATCTCTTTGAGCCCTGCACCACAGAAAAACAACAGCCCCCTGAGCTTCAATTCAACTGACTTCGAACTCTGCATTCATACGTGCAACTCGCTTCCTTGTCGAAATGAGTCTCAATCCTTTCTATGGCCGCGCAAGCAGGCCTCTCTACCGCGCCACGCCCTTTCTGCGAAGAAGCACCGTCATTGCACGCCCGACTGTCCAGGTTATCGACTTTTAACGATGTCGGTAGCTGATGCCATGAAGGAACCTCGCAGGTCCAAGTGTCGCCCACCGTCAGAGGCAGAGCTGGCTACGGCAACAGAGGAGGCCAATGGAATACCTTATAGTGAACGAACAAGTGAGCAAGGGACTAAAATTCAGGGAGAAACTCAGCGCGAAGGTTCGGGGGGGCTCGAGGTAGCCGAAGAACCTGAAGGGCAGTTACAGTCACCACAAGAGGCAGAGTCGCCGCAGAAGTCTGATATTTCGAATCTGGGGAAACGCCTCCGGTCACGCCTAACGGATGGCGATGAGCCCCAGCGCGCTAGGAAACTAAGGCCACGGATCTCCATAATTACAAAACCGTGATGGGACTAGTAAGTGAGAAGATTGTATAGGAACTTTGCAACAGTGGTGTAGTCTTGAACGAAATGCTCTGAATCTTAGGCTGAATGTAGCAAAATTGCAAAACCACACGATGATGTCCCTGGTCTCTTTTTACGGGCCATGGAGTGCGATGAATCCCTCATCAGGCCCGATCCTTCCGGTGCGTCTCCGAATGTCCGGGGACATATTACCCATTCCACCAAGTGTACGAGGGTCGCCATAGAAATGGCCCGGAGAAATTGGATTGAATGTTGCTGGCTGATGTTGTGGGTGACGGGGAGACCCGTAGGCATAGTTGGGTTGAATTACAGAGGCAGAAGGGTTTCGGGTGATGCGAGGGGACTCGTGGCGGAAGTCTGGAGGGTGCATTGAACCCGGTTGGACGAGAGGATGGATGGGGTCCTCCTCTTGAGGACGTTGCTGTTTCAACACTTCAATAAGTGGAGCAGGATCATAATAGAGAGTTGATCCAAAGTCGACCTGGAATCTATCAAGCATCAGACGCTTGTATTGGATGAACTGCAGCGATTCTACTGACTGCTGGGTCCCCACGTCCCATTGTGGTCCCCTTTGTGCACGAGCACTAGCTAACAGTGAATTCCATTCCGAGGCGGCTTCCTACAGTCAGAATTGAGGTTCAAGCCTTACATGGCAGGGGGATGGACTGACGATTGATTGTGCCAGAGCGCCGGCTGGTGGCTCGTTGTTGTGTTGGTAGCATACGCGAGGCCGTCGCTTGGCAGACTTGGCTGCATACTCTTTCCGAACGAGACTGTCGACTGACAAGCTGAACTTAAGGCCTATACGCTGAGCGCCATGTCGTGGAACCTTGGCCACCAACGTCTTGGGTGGTTTTCCCCGGCCCATCGCCTAAAATCAATGTCTTGTGAGCTTGATGCTTGTGTTCCACCTAGCCTCGATATAGCATGAGTCAGAGGTACCTCTCCACTTGGGGATGAGAGTAGGATTGAATTGACTCGGATGCGTTGAAGTGTAGTTACCGTAGGTCTCAGCCCGAGTCGGTCACAAGGCCAGCAAAATCACTACTCTTCCACCAGATGATCATGGCCAGTCCACGTCTCCACACTCTCTCCAAACACACACTTCGTCAGCTTAAGTTCATCATCCCTGGTGCCGCCGTCACCTTTCTCCTCAACACTCCTCGCATCCTCTTCGGCTTGCTTTCCACACCGGACGCTAGCCCAGGTGACTGGTCGAGGTAGATCATGCATTCGTACAGATCTGCTCCGATTGACTGGGAACAGAACAGCCGCGCTCCTCGCATCATGCCTTGGCGGGCTCGTAGTCCTCCTCTTCCTCTATGTTCTGCTCGTGCACTGGCTCCGAGGAGTTGAGCCGAACGTGAGTCTTCACACCCACCTGCCCTGTCGTCTCCTCAAAATCTTTCCAAGTATCATTCATGGAGGCAATCTGGTGTCCTTTCACGCGTAATTCCGACTCTGACCGCCGCTATCGTCGCTGGCTGGTTATTACTTTCCATTACCCTCGGAAAATGGTCACGCCTAGGATACTTGAAAGGTATCATCGGAGGTAATTTCTATGGTGTTACATTTTGAATATTCACCGATCTCGCATGCAGCTTCTGGATTATATGCCCTCGTCTTTGGTTTAATGGGCCTGCTACCTGCTCCCATGATACGTCGGTCATGATCATAACTTTTCAAACGTCAACTTGGAAATGCACGCATATGATTAATCAATGTTCGCCTGTATCTACTGCATCTGTACTGTTGTTTTCTTGGTTTTCTTTCGTAGCGTTCGCTCATGTTTAGCAATTCAGTATTACCGCTCTTCTTATTTTTCCCTCCGCAACTGCGTCTCTAGCCCGTGAATCTGATCGATAAACTTTGAAAAACAGTACTTGTCAACCATCCACGACACCCAGTTCTCCGCATATTTAAGTTATTCGGAGATCTTCCTGTGGATAGCTAGGATTTGGCAAGGGCAACTATCCGATTGATTTCATGTACAGGAGAGTATGCGAAAATACTCATAACAACCACTACATTCGAGCAAGTCCCTTCGATGTGGATTCCACACTGGTATCTCACACGGTCATGTCATCTACCTCCGATTCACTCGTATCGTTCTCCATGAATACCCTGTTTGACGTAGGCGTCCTTCCCGACATCCTCGCATCACAGACTGTTCCAAAGGATATCCTGCAGGCAGGTTATTGCTCAAGTGACATTCCTCTTCTATGCGGTGATACGCGCGTTCGGGGTAGTCGCAGAAGCCGGGCAGTGTGTTTACTAAAGGTGACGTGGCACTCGGTACGTATATTGTTGCCCCTTCCATCCATAATTCCTGAGCCGGATGAACCCACCGTTCAGTCAGGCTGGACTGGATTTACCGCTTTGAAGGATGCTCAGCTCCAAAATATGGCGTGCACCTCCTGCAAAATCTTGTGACTGACATATGTATTCATGTTCACCTCCAGGCACCACGGAACTCCACTTCTCAAGCGCCCTCCGCGTGTCTGGTATGACCTATCATCAATAACGTGTTTTGTTTGTCTTTGATTTCTTCATGTTAGGTATGACATATGACTGCCTACTCCGTGAGTGATGCGGCAAGTGTTATGCGTTCCAGTGGTCGCGCTAGCGTGTCCGTGACATTGGGAAGCTGAAAGCTGGTGAGAGTTTCTCGGGTATTGCGGTAATAGTCGGTTCGCTCATTTTTCAACTGTAAATATGCTAGTGCCAAAATCGTGACGCTCGCTGGGAGTGATGACAGATTTGCCTACTTGAGAATGCCTGAGAGCTAGGGGTTGACGTGGCTTTGAACTATAATTACAACACGTTCCATGAGGACTCAGGCGTCGGGTGTCTCGATTTCTTCTTTGATCGGTGGAGATTATCGAAGCGATTGGACAAGGACGCGAGAATCGCGTTTGCGCGGTCCCCCCGTACAGTTTTCTATTGCGTAAAGTTTGGTTTCGCTGATTATATCATTCAGGAGCCATCTTTGCTTACAGTCAGTCGAGCCTGTTATCCTTGAGGGGGTCACCTATTTGTCGTCCAGACGCGCCAACGTGTCTCGGCCTTCAAAGAAATTCATTCGAACCTCGTCGTAATACGTGCCAAAATTCAAGCGTTTATCATATACACTCTTTCGTTCTCCACAGCTGATTCTGTGCGCTTACCCTGGCGTAGTTTCGACTATGCTTCGTGGAGCAATCGCTGGTTTAGCTGTCGACCTCGCGAACAACACAACGAAAGTTCCATATACATAGCTAATCGGGGTTGGAGGCTCTCTTGTTTTTGTTTCCGGGAGGCAACACTGGGAAATTGTAGGTCGACGCGTTCCCGGCATTGGAATCTGCGGATCGAACAGGGTTGTCCAAGTCCAATGAACGACACTCTCGACTACCAGAGTAGCAACTCGAGGCTTTACACGTATCTTGTCGACAGCCTAAGACACTTCTAATTGATAATACAACGGAATCTACTCGACTTCGTCATGTGCCCTGGAACAAGAAATAAATGTACTGTACGTAGTAAACAATGAGGTCCGTGTGGCCGCGGCAAGTCGTTCGCATGTTATACCGGTTACCCTTTTCAATGAGATTTAAGCAGCATTTCCGACCGTGAGTCATCGAATTTCTATCCATCAACATTATCCAAGTTGAGGACTAGACATTTCTGGCAATTGATTCCGCCATCCCGGTGTCCATGGGCTTTTCGTCGAGTGATCTTACAGAAGTCGTATCATTGTGTGGCTCAAGTGCTGAGAGATAGCCTGCTGGGACAAGATCATTGTCCTCGTGGTAGAGTTTGTGTGCTCTGAAGTATGCAACGTGTTGTGGTGTTAGGGCTATAGAAGCGACGCGGATTCCCGTCAGCTTCTTTCTTGGTGAGAACTAAAAAGACGCACTTCGGGAGGGAGAACTGAGGAAAGTATCATATACGAAGAACGCGAGGACCGTGGCCGGGATATTCGTGAGTGCGGATATCGCAGCATATGGGCCACCTGCGGCCTGGCGACCCCAGATTGTCATTGCCATCAAACGTCCGCCGACGTCACGCGCCGTGTTTGCAGCAACTGGAATCGAATGTTACGATGATTAACAAATGGAAGTTCATTGTGGACAAGGCACATACTCGCGGTTGGGGAAAATCCCCACACGGCCATGGCGCTGGTGGCATAGATCAGATAAAAGGCGATATATAGCTTACAAAGGGTTCGCACTATGTGAATCCAATTACCCAAGGCGCCGCTGCGGGTGGTATCAAGTGGTTGGTTGGGTCAACGCATGCGCTTATGGCAAGGCCAAGCAAAAAATCCTTGAAAAATATATTATATCAACTGGCGGAGCAACGTGGATGAAATGCTCACGGTCGTAAATTCGTTTAGCAGAACTCGGTGTAAGTTCGTCCCGGGCAATACAAAGAGTGCAAATATGCCTGCCGGGCCTTCAGCGGTGAACATGACCGCGTTATAGAGGCTTTTTCCAACGAGAACACCCTCTGCGGCCTAGAAAGGTTGAATCATAAGCTCTCTAAAGCCGATCAAGAAAGAACATACCACGATCAAGTCTTTCCACTGCACATATACAAAAAGGCATGCCAAATAAGAACCAAATATCTGTGCTAATATGTACCTATGTTCGATAATTTAGTATTGCCCAATGGAATGGCACAGCATTTACTACGAAAGACCTGAGAGAAGAACGTACACGGCAGCTTTTCGTACAGGAAAACCTCTGTATATGACGAATGAAATGGTGACGCTAGGACTGAAGTGTCCACCAGAAGTCGTCGCACAAATCGTGATCGCAAGCATGATTCCGATGGCATAAGCAACGCCGACAGTGAAGAGAGCTAGATTGTCAAGGTTAGGACCAAGTTCAAACACTATCGAGACGTAGACAGACAGCCGATAGGTTGAGATGTGAGATTGCCGACAATCAAAGCAGCTGTGGATCCGACTCCTGTGGAAAACGATTCGTTACGAAGGG